>PVJD01000442.1:0-213435 GCA_004026545.1 Mormoops blainvillei
ATGCCAGCCCGGCCCCCTTACCCCTGCCCGCCTTTACAGACTCGTGCGGTGAATTTCCCCGCCTCCCTCCCGAAGCTACGCGCCCGCATCTCGGCCCAGCCCTGCCGGTGCGCATCCCAGCTCCGGTCCCGCCTGTCTGCGGCGAGCGGGCGGGGGCGTCTCCTCCGCCCGCCCACGGGCAAGGTCAGCTTGCAGCCCCCATCTCTCGCAGAGCTGCGGGGGCGCGACTGTCGCAAGCAAAAAGCGACCGACAGGACCCCCTGGATGGGGGTGGAGGCACAGCCATGCTAGTGAAAACCTACTCCTCCCCAAGCCTTTCCTTGGGAGAGGACCAAACCCCACCGAACCATTCCTCTCATCTCAGTGCCCTTCAGCACCCAGAGGCCGGCCTGGAGAGGACTGGGCCCGCCAGAGATGGGTAGGGAAAAAGAGAGGGGCTCCCGGACCCTGAACACCCCGCGCTCACCGTGTGCTGTTCCTTCCGCTTCCAGGTGTAGCGCCCCCGCGCGGCGCGGGCGGCTGGGCGTGTCCAGCATGACCCGCCAGAGCCTGTGGGACGTGTCGGAGGCCAACGTCGAGGATGGAGATATCCGCATAAACGTAGGAGGCTTCAAGAGGCGGCTGCGCTCTCACACGCTGCTGCGCTTCCCCGAGACTCGCCTGGGCCGCCTGCTGCTCTGCCACTCGCGGGAGGCCATTCTGGAGCTCTGCGATGACTACGACGATGTCCAGCGTGAGTTCTACTTTGACCGCAACCCCGAACTCTTCCCCTATGTGCTGCATTTCTACCACACGGGCAAACTTCACGTCATGGCAGAGCTGTGCGTCTTCTCCTTCAGCCAGGAGATCGAGTACTGGGGCATCAACGAGTTCTTCATTGACTCGTGCTGTAGCTACAGCTACCACGGCCGCAAAGTGGAGCCCGAGCAGGAGAAGTGGGATGAGCAGAGCGACCAGGAGAGCACCACATCCTCCTTTGACGAAATCCTGGCCTTCTACAATGACGCCTCCAAGTTCGATGGGCAGCCCCTGGGCAACTTCCGCAGGCAACTGTGGCTGGCGCTGGACAACCCCGGCTACTCAGTTCTGAGCCGGGTCTTCAGCGTCCTGTCCATCCTGGTGGTGCTGGGGTCCATCATCACCATGTGCCTCAACAGTCTGCCGGACTTCCAAGTTCCCGACAACCAGGGCAACCCTGGCGAGGACCCCAGGTTCGAAATTGTGGAGCACTTCGGCATCGCCTGGTTCACTTTTGAGCTGGTGGCCAGGTTTGCTGTGGCCCCTGACTTCCTCAAGTTTTTCAAGAATGCCCTAAACCTTATCGACCTCATGTCCATTGTCCCCTTTTATATCACTCTGGTGGTGAACCTGGTGGTGGAGAGCACACCTACCTTGGCCAACTTGGGCAGAGTGGCCCAGGTCCTGAGGTTGATGCGGATTTTCCGCATCTTAAAGCTGGCTAGACACTCCACTGGCCTCCGCTCCCTGGGGGCCACCCTAAAGTACAGCTACAAAGAAGTAGGGCTGCTTCTGCTCTACCTCTCTGTGGGGATTTCCATCTTCTCAGTAGTGGCCTACACCATCGAAAAGGAGGAGAATGAGGGCCTGGCCACCATCCCCGCCTGCTGGTGGTGGGCGACTGTCAGTATGACCACTGTGGGGTATGGGGATGTGGTCCCAGGAACCACAGCAGGGAAGCTGACTGCCTCTGCCTGCATCTTGGCAGGTATCCTAGTGGTGGTACTGCCCATCACCTTGATCTTCAATAAGTTCTCCCACTTTTATCGGCGCCAAAAGCAACTTGAGAGTGCTATGCGCAGTTGCGACTTTGGAGATGGAATGAAGGAGGTCCCTTCGGTCAACTTAAGGGACTACTATGCCCATAAAGTTAAATCCCTCATGGCAAGCCTGACAAACATGAGCAGGAGCTCACCAAGCGAATTGAGTTTAAATGATTCCCTACAGTAGCAGGGAGGACTTGTCCTCAAATACACGTCGCTGCGCTGCCTCTAGTGCCTCTGGCACAGGCCAGGCACCTTAGGGTCATGGCGTAAGGAGTATGGCCAGGCCCAGAGGGGAGAGATGCATGGGATACGCACCCCCGGTTGCTCTTACAGTACTTAGAATCATTTTTAGAGGGTGGTGTGTCTGACACCATGCCTTTGCGCCTTTCAATGAAAAGACACTCACTGGGGTTTGCATCATGGGCATAAAATGTCCACATTTCTGCTGGATGAGTACCACCGAGAATGCTAATTTTTTTGTTCACTGTGTACTCTACTCAAGTGCTTGTGGCCCAGTACTGTCTGTGAGTTTTTTTGTGCTTCTTTTTCTGAGGTTGTCATGTGAGTTCTGTACAAAAATCCCCTACATGTCTGTCCAGTGGAAACACATCTGTGGGGTCAGCAAGGATATGATGGGATTTTGCTCATGTCATGTGAAAACAAAATCTTAGTTTGTTTATTCATTGCTTTCATTTAGTTTTAATACCAAAACAATGAGAATGTGAAGTTAAGCACATGACCAATGCAAGTCTGTGAGTTGTTTCATAAATGACCTGTAGCTCTGTGACTTGCATGGGTACGCTGGTCATCTTAAGAACAATGTGTGCTGATGTTCAACTTGTAAATGTTGCTCTTTAGAGAATGTTACTCAGTTAAACATGTAGTGAAGATAGAAATATATTTCCTAGAACAGATGCTTTAGGGGGAGGGACTTCAGCTAAACATAGGCCAAACTGTGGGATACGTAAAGATTTTCCAAAGTCAGGCCTCTGTCTTTCCTAGGGTGACCAGGGAGACATTTATTTCTGGCTGAGGTTCCTGGTCTAGGTCATTTGACCAAACTTTGCTGTGTCTTAGGTATTAGCATGTTTTTGAAATATTTATTTTTTAAAATGTTTAGAAATAAGGTCGTGTTGTCTTTCTCAACTAAAAAGAGGTTTACTGTGTATTGTTTTCCTGAGGCAAACATTGTTGGGTTGCTAGCAAAGGGCAATAGCTTAGAAACTGTGTTGCCTGCTCTGCAAGCTTATAAAATGAGAGCTCTTTTATTTCCGAGCAGAATTTACTTAGATAATTTTGCTTCTAGGATATAATATGTTATATACAATGCTGTAAATGCCCTGGAGTTCCTGGTATGACATGGAAACCTGGAGGTGTGGAAGTGTGTACTGAGAAAATACAGAAATGCATGAAGGCTGCACTGCTTACCCAGGATGGAAATACTATAGTTCTTTTTTTCTTTTTATGTATATAGTTCTTATTTCCATTTCAACTGCCTTTTGTTGGGGGAGGGTGAGTAGAGGAAAGAAAAAAAGGAAGGCTCTATGAAACAAAACACGGCTACTGTCATAAATAACTGGAAACTTCTTCAAAAGCTTAATGCTATAACTCCTTCTCCAAAATGCCTTCCCTCTTCTTCAGTTAACTAGCACACAACATTATGAAGGGGAACCTGGGCTCCTTTATAAGATGGTTCTTCATTATCTTCTAGGTCACCAAGTAGTTTTACAGTTGGCTTCCATCATGGTTCGGTCTTGGGAAAAGGCCGCGGAATCCAGGGGTAAAGCATGGAGTTAGGCGGGCTTTTACCCATGGCTTGGGCCTTCCCTAAACAGGCCCATTTTGAACTCTTAGTTGGAAGTAATACATACCTCATGGGAGTGTGGTGAGGATCTTGTGAGGAGGCTTTGTGTACTTGTAGGTGCCATGGTTAGCACAGAGGAGGGGATTTGATGGATGAATGCACTAGTTGCGTATACTCTTGTGTCCCCAGTTCAAATCCTTCCATCAGACTCAGTCCCATGCGGGGTGGGGAGGTGACCATGTCCTAGCGCCTGATGGTCTACCATCTACATCTGTTTTGCAGAAGCATTAGGAAAAGGTGAGATGACTCAGGGGCAATAGGCCACTAAGAGGAGCAGGGTTATTTTTTCAGAATTTGCACATGGAGCACTTGGCTTTGGCTAATGTTGTCAGCACTGGATGCCAGAGAATTTACAAAATCAGCCCTAGCTGCACTGAAGGCAGGTGATGGTACAAACTTGTGAGGACTCTTCAGCTTGCCAAAACTGACGGTATCAGGTCAATGAGTGGGGTCTCATGGCCACTGACCATAGAGCATGTGAAAAGTGGAGACAAGGAAGGAGGCAGAATAACTCAGTCACTCTCATGAGTATTTTTTTAAACAGGCATGTTTTACCACTAAAAAAGAGATACCCATAGTGGTTACTCTTTGCAGATGTGAAAGCTGGAATACTTGACTTTTCATTTTGGTAATGACTTGCATTTATCTGGTGCCTTTCATTAGGGGAATCCCAAAGTGCTTTAGAGACTGTCTTTTTAACATCTCTTGTACATATATATACTTGTATACAATTTTACTTTGCCCATCCTGGAACGCCAATCACTTCTGAGGATGAGAATGTCCTAAGAGCCTTGAGTTCTCCGAGTGACAATTTCAGATAAGAGGGAGAAAGAACAACCCAGCTGGCTTGAACACACGTTAATTCCCACGAAGGATGGAGACCGAACTGTGACCCAGGAATAGATAACCCCCCTCTCCCCTAACATACCACCAAGGTATGAACTTCACAAGTGCTCACAACTGGGCTTGATGGATCTTGCTAGTAACATCTCATGCAGCAGTTTCTTCCGGTTCCTAGAGCCAATCAGGGAGGGTCAGGTTAATTTTCTGCTCTGTTTCTGGAGTTAAGAATATTCATATGAAATGATGTCATTGGCCACCAGGCTGTAAGACTGACCCATAAACCTCTTTTAGGGGCCACAGTAGAAGCTTCAGATAACTTATTGCCAGCTGTTGGCTTGACAGCAGCTTCACTTCCGGAACATTCGGAGGTGGTTCTTTTCAATGCCATTAGGATGAATATATGTGCCAGGCTCTTCGCACAGAATATGTGATGAGCATCTCGAAAGTGCTGCTTGGGAAGTGATACTATGTCTTTATTATATAGATGCACATTTGTGATAGGTTTGTGTTTCCTGCCAAACCCCCACATTTCCTGGGTTTGCTACTGAGGAGCGGCATGTTGTAATGCCGGGCTGATTTGCAGCTCCTAAGGTAGTAATTGGTGTTTAATATTTGGGTTTGTTATTTCTACTTACCTTAGTCCTCAAATAATTGAACTACCTGCTAATTCTTGCCTCATTTCAAAGAAAACGATTTGTTATGCATTTTGGGACAGCAGTGATCTGTACAGCTGTGTGTTATCTACTTGAAGGCTTAACTGGTATTTCTTGTATGTTTTAACAGCATGACTTATTACAGAGTTGTAATTTAAAAATTGAGAACATTGTATTTGCCATGTCAGTTTCAACACTCATTAACACACTACCGCGCAAGCATTGGCGCGGCCCACCGCGCTGTTGTGTCTGATGACTGCACTCCAGTCTCCGTGCTCCGTGCCTCAACTCGGGAATGAAGAGTGACACTCACACACTCAGGGCTCCACCCCTGAGAGTATGCAGTTTAAATAGAAAAAAAATACTTACGCTTCCCTGAGGCACTTCAGTTACCTGTGGAGAGGCAAACACAGGGCGTTCAATGCTTTCAGTGCTGGGGACTGCTTTCCTGAGGAAGGCTGGGCTTTGCGCGCATTTGCTGGGAAGGAGGAACTCTTATTTATTCTTTGCAGGCATAGAGAGCTGGGCCCCCATTTTTACCAGGACCTAGAGCCACCAATCTGCTTTGTAGAAGGAATGGTCATTTATTCCTGGAGCCCGTGGGAAATAGACACTCCTCGAAGGGTTTTCCCTTCCATACTGTCTTGCTCAGCCCCAGGGATGGGCTTCCCAGTAACAGCCTCACCCCACCTGGGTACAGTTCCCCCTGTTGCTGCAGTACCTTCCTGACAGAGATTTGGGTACCTGACTGTTCTGGCTGGCTTGGTATGGATATTGCTGAGGGATACATAGTACCCGACTTCAGCACCTACTTAACCTGAGAGTGACTTGGACTCCGAGCTGTTCCGAAGGCCACAGTGAATCTGTGGGAAGAGCGCTGGCTAACTGGGCTCTGCTTCCAGTTTTGCCTTCAATTCTGTGAGCTTGGGCGCATCACTGGGCCTTTCTGAGCCTTATATCTCATTGCTGCAAGATGAGAAGTTTGGATTAGCTCATCCTTAAAGCCCTGCCCAGTTCACGTCTCAATGTAAACGCAGAATTTCTACACACCCTGCTACATCCTCATTACAGCAGAGAGCAGGTCCTGAATCCAAAATTTATCTTTAAGCAGAGCAGAGGCACTGCTCACAAACAACCCTCTGTTTGCTTTCATTTCTCCTTCAACAGCCAACCATAACAGACAACAGTCTCAGGGACAATGATACCAGAGAAAGGCTTGGGCTGGTGTCTGTGCCAGGTGGAATAGAGTTTTAAAATAATCAGCGAGCATCTCCTTTAGGCTTTAAGCCATTTACACCTAGTCCAAGTTCCTGTTATTAAACATCATTAGAGAGGAAAATCACATTGATCCCATTTGGCTTCAGGACTAACTCTGCACCCATTCATGTCCGTTCCCATAGTGAGCACTGGTGGGTCCCCCACTCCTGTTCCCATGAGGTTATTGGCCCCACCCAGGGCCCCTAAGTACACAAGGTCAGGTGGATCTCTTCCTTTCCAGAAGTTCACTCTCACTGAGGAGTGGTGACATCTGCAGAAGGCCATGGCAACTTGTGTTAAACTTGTCCGCAGGCTCATGGCAACTGAGAAAGGGCAGCGTGGGACCTCTGTGCAGCCTAAGAAGGCACACAAGTTTACGGCAGTCCTCACATTGCCACCAAGCAGGGAGGAGCGCGTCTCCTCCTTCAGGCAGGGTATAAATGGGTGTTCAGGGATATTTGGGGGCCAGGATGCCTAACATCTTACAAGGAGAAACAAACCCCTCCTCTCAAGGGAGCAAATTAAATACTGCACTCACATGGTTATTACCTCCTATTATTTTTAGGAGGACTTTTAACAAGCGTTTCTACCCAAGGACCTTATCTGGCTGTTACATTCCATTGATGCTGCAGATCTGAAAATCTGCAACATTTTCCTCCTTCGGTGACCTCGTTTGTCAATATCACCATCCTCCTGGGTAAAAGTCTCCAGGGTAAACGACAGCATCTGCAGGTGACAAGCTGATGTTCTCTGAACATAGACATAAACAGGGCCTCAAGGACAGGGCCAAGGGGGAAGGGATACAGCAAAGGAGAATGGGGGGAGCTGTGCCTAGGAGCGGGTGAAAGTTCCTACAGAAGTTAAAGGGGATAGGACGACGCCAGCAGAAAAGAGGAAGAGATAGGAAAAAGAAGAGCACAGAAGGAGAGAGCAAATAAAAGGCAGAAAGGAGCGAAGACAATAAATTCAGTTGAATGAGGAAGAGTGTGTTTAATGAAGCTATTTTAGGCCTTTGGTTGAATTCCTTTTATTTTCAGTCAACATAGCATGCTCCGAGTCCGCCAGAGGCCTCCTGGGAGGTGGCGACGGCTGGAGTCAACTCCCACCGCTCTTCCTCTGCGCCCCCACTCTGCTCCCCCCGGCGGAGTTCACAGTCTGGTAGAACAGACACATGCAAACTATTAAGAGCCTTTTGGATTAAGAGGGCAGTAAGGGCACAAGGAAAAGAAGGGTAAATGCTGCTTCTTGAAGAGAAGACTTCAGGGTTAGAAGCAGAAAGAGGACCAGGTGTTGGCAGACAGAGGTGGTGTTGGGAGTCAGGAACAGAGGAGGGAAGGAGGGAAGGGAGAGGGAAGGAACCGCCATGAGCAGGGACCTACACAAGCACAGACGTGGAGGCCCAAGCGGGCCCGCATGTGTGAGGCACATGTGAGTCCGTGTGTCTGAAAAGAAGCAGGGCACAAACCATCCAGAGGAAAGCTATGGAAAGGGCTCGAGCTTCATTCTTTTGTCACTGGGGTGGGACATCCTGACCACATTAACGCTGCTGGAATGCGGCTCTGGCAGCCGCTTGGAGGCATGGGAGGGGCCAGCAGACCTATTTGAGGTCACTGCCGCGGTGCAGGCTGGACTGAAGGGAGTGGGCAGGAGAGGAAGGGGCGGGGCTGGTTGCCAAGGAGATAGACTCTACAGGACTCCATCAGTGACTGGATGTGAGAATGAGGAAGAGGGTGGCTTCTGGGTCTCTGGCTGAATTGGTGACTGGGTGGATGGGTGGGTGGTGGTGCCACCAGGAGAGACAGGGGATACTTGGTTCCCTCCCTGAGGCTGACGAGTATTGCTTGAATGTTTGGGGGGCACACAGATGGAGGTATGTGCAAGGCAGAGAGAAACCTGGCACCAGATCACCCACTGAGCGATGGAAGTTGAGACCAAGAGTGAGGTGGCCCAGGAAGGGGACAGAGAGAAACACAAGAAAAGAAAAAGGGGCCCCGTGGGAGACTGGCATCTGAGGGGCAGACAGAAGAATGAGCGAGGCCCGGAGCCTGCCTTTTCTCCGCTGGTCCGTTATCCTATTTCTCAGCTTTTCCCCGAGAAATCCCCAGTGGGTGAGCTCTCCTGGTGGCCTCAGCTTCCCTCTTTATCCATTTCTTTACTTCACCTGTGTGTGATGAACTTCTGTTCCTACTGCTCTTTTTACACCCTTCTCTTGACGATCGCCAGTGCTTCCCTTATTCCTGTAAGCTAAATTCAGTGGCCCTTCCTCGAATTCGCTGACCCAGCAGACCAACCTCTAAATCCTGTGCACTCCTTCCGTTCTGATTTTTGGACACTGCGTATTGGACACTGGTTCTCCCACGGGCTCTGCTTCTCCCTCTCAATAGCTCCACTAGGTCTTCTTCCTCCCGACCCTCTTCATCATGAGTTTTCCCCAAACTTTTGTCCTTAGCAGCCTGCAGCACTCTTTAGCCAACCCACAGCCTCAGCTAGTTTTCAAATGACTCACGTGTCTCCTTGTCTGACTCTGTGGCACTCCTAAGCCCCACACACATCACCCACGTGCGTTTGGAAGTCACCATGTCTAAAAACGGATTTACCTGCACCCCAGACTTGCTCTTCCTCCGGTCTTCTCCTTCACTTCTGTTAATGGGGCCACAGTGCTCTCAGCCAGTCAGGTTAAAATACCGGTCATGGTTGAATCCTTTCCATGTATCTGTCCAATTACTCGCCATAGCTATCATTTCTTGACAGCTGATTAATTGCCAAGAAGCAAGTTAGATGTAAGGGAAATAAATTGAAAGGGCGTTGCTCGTAGCTCTTGAGCACTATAGGTTTTACAGCCACTCCATTGTGTATTGAAATCATCTGGGGAGATTTTAAAATGTCGATTTCTGGGCATCGCTCCATTAACACAATCAGACTGCTGAGTGTGGGCCCCAGGACTTTGCACCCTCGAAAAGCTCCCAGGTGACTTTGATACAAGTTACAGTCCTCTCGCTTGGTTCATTCCCACACTCGGTAAGACAGCAGGTTTTATCAATGCTTTCTTCACAGGACCTCGCACGTCAGGCCCTTTGCATCCATCCTAAAGGCTCCCACACCACTCAGTCCTTGTTAACTCACATCTCATTAATCACCTGGGTTCGAGTCCAGGTTCCCCTCCTCCAGTCCGTCCTTTTCTGCAACACCCCATACCAGGTTCACCTTTCCCTTTCCTGTACCTCAGACCCCCTGGTGACTTCTTTGGCTACTGCTGGTGCAAATGTTGAACACAATGGCAGCCACCAAGGGCCGCAGCTAAGGAAGTGAAAAGTCTGCATGAGCCCCTTAAGGCTAAAAAGACAGGGAAAAGGGCTCGTTTAGGAAGGAGTTGTCTTTCAGTGGGGTAACCAGGAACAGGTCGCAGGGGCATGAGGTTTACTACAAGGGATACACAAAGTTGACAACACACAGGGTCTGAGTGTCGGGTGACCAGGCCTACCACCTGTCCAGCAATGGTCAATCTTCAGTTCTTGACTAATTGTCTCCAAAGGATACTTGGGGTCTGTCCAGCACTGTGTCGTCTCTGGACATCCAGGGATGTGGTATGAGGCAGGGCACATGGAGCGGGGGGAATATGGTAGAAACAGGCTTGGGGAATCTCGGGGAGGTTTTTCCCCACACAAAACTCTTTGTTGCCTACCTCTCCAGACAGTTAAGGAATTCTGAGCTATTTTCAGACCTCCTATGAAAAGGCTGAGGTGTTAGCATTCAGACACCCATCTAACCACTTCCCAGGAGGAGAGCTGGCACGACTCACTTTTGATCTGACAGCTTTGTATTGATTTTTTTTTGCAAACTTTGTGGGTCTGCCAGGGCTGACTCTACCAGCAACAGCTGCATTGTAACCCACTGTGTTCAGGGTCAGTGATTATGACGGCCACCATCACAGCATTCCAGCCTGCGTTTCTTTTTGTGGATCACGAGGGAGAAAAGGAGGGAAACCGCAGGGCACAGAACCAAGGGCGTCCGTCCCTGGGCTTTCACTCTGCCTGCTAAAGAGGAGGCAGCCGGCTTTCTGCATGTGTCTCCCAAGTCAGCTTCGAGGGCTGCTTTTGGAACAAGGTGCTGGTGAGAACTGAGGGAGCCCTAGAGGTAACTCTGGGTTCTTTCTCACCGCGACGAAGTCACTTCCACTCTGCTCTTACTCTGCCTGGGACCTAGGAACCAACGATTTAAGATATTTAAATATATGACTATGTAATTTTCCAATTTTAAAACATGAGATCGTGGATTGTCTAGTAGCTTCCGCATTTTCCCAAAATCCCTCTCATGTTAAAAAATAAAAATAAAAATCCCAGTCAGACCAAAGTATTCTCCTGACCTTCACATTTACCTGAGCTTCCACCTCTGTAGGGGACGATGTAAATGCATAACAAAGCTTTAAACCTGCAAGACGCCCGGAGCCCTGATGCTAAGGGACTGGTTGGGACTCATTCATGCTGATATTTCAGGGATGAGCTTGATGCCTGCAAAGTGGGATGTGCAGATGTCACATATTCAGAGGGACAAGAGAACTGGCCTCTGCAAGAGAACGCAAGAGGCAGAATTAAATCAGTCAAGAACCAGTATTCAGCAGGGTGCAAAACCATGTGCCAGCCAGGCCCTGTGCTGAGTGGAATGGGAATGACTTCTCTGTGTGCCCTTGGCCCCCAGGACTTTCACTTGTGAGCCATTGGCTGAAAAACCACCTCAGAAGCAGGTGTGAAATGTCACAGGGGGGTGTATTGGTGTGTGTGTGTCTGTGAGTACCTACACAAGTGTCTGTGGGTGTCTGTGTGAATCTGTGTGTATATGTGTGCCCGTTTGCTTGGGTGTTTGTATGTCTGTTTGTGTCTGCCTATTTGTCTGCGTGAGTCTGTGTGTGTGTCCGTCTGTGTGTCTGCACACACTAGGCACGTTTGTGCCTCTGCCTGTCTGTGAATGTGGTCAGCAGGAAGAAGGCGATCTTACCTTTCAGGAGAAATGGTTGGAAACAGCTGCTCTCTGGGGCTCCACTACACATCACTCCACAGAGAGGCTTTCTCTGCACTCCCCCCAAGGTAAATTACATCTTTCTCCCACCTAATGTCTGTCTCTCTCTATGTCTCCCAGAATGTAATACATTTCCTTCTTAACTCTTATTGTGATCTGGCCTTTTTGTTTATTGGGTGCTGTTTGTCTCAGTATCCCTGCGAGCAGGAATATTTATCCCCAGTGAATAACTCAGTGCCTGGCACGGAGTAAATGCTGACAAATAATAAATGAACTGGGGGCAGAGGGTCTGGGTGAAGTAGAGGGTTAGGGTCCTCTCTTGCAAGTGATGCTAGAGAAATCGCAGGTCCTGGGGAGCTGATTTGACCTGCTGTGTTACCGAAGAAAGAGTTGGGAGGCCTCCATAAAGAGCTTCCACGGAGGTGACATCCTTAGCAAGCCTCCCAGGCTGGAGACCTGTGACGTGATGGACAGGCAGTGGCACCAACAACAGGACAGGAAGGGACAGCCTCCCTGCAATGCGCATTTCTGAATGAGCCCCAGAACTGAGTGAGGGCTGCCAAGACATCCCCTCAGGTAGTGACTAATGCATGAACCAGCTGGCAGGTGCATAACGTCAAATGGATCAATACATCTGCACCCCCATCCTTGGGGCAGGGTCCAACGGAGACCACCCACATGGTTAGCCTTCAGAGCAGCGGGCGCTAGATGTGTCACGGTTGGGACAGCACTATCAGTTTGTAGTGGTTAGAGGGGCAGCAAAAAAAACCAAAACCGAAACCCCAAATCTGAGCTCATTGTTGAAGTGTGCCTTCCTCGTGGCCAGCTAAGCAAAACACGTGAGTGTACCGACTGGACCCTGCACGTCACTGGCCGGACCTCAGATGAAGCTGGTGGGTGGGGAATGAAGCTGGTGCGTGGCAGAACGGCGGGAGGCGGGTGCTGGTGAGGGAAGAGGAACTGCCCAGGGTGAACTGGTCTACCTGTACGAGCCGAGATGCTGGGCGTGAAATGGCACCTCTCCGCCTTCAGAGAAGAGGTGACATCTGAGCTGGGACTTGCAGTGGGAGGGGTTGTCAAAGGGAAGGCCGTGTGCCTGGTTCCTGGAGGGCAGGACCCAGAAGGTACAGTGGCAGCTGGCATCAAACCCGCTCCCCTGGGCCGGGACAGGATGGAGGGGGCGGATGGGAGGGGAGGAAGGCTGCGCCAGGTCCCATAGAGATGAGTGGGCGGTGGGGAGCTGGAGAGGAATCCAGGTGGGCCTGTGGGAGGCCACGGCCCCAGGCTCTGAGAGCCCAGACAAAGGCAAGGCCTAGAGGCCTACGAGCTCCAGCTTCTAGGCTGGCGGTCTAAAGGCAAATTCATCCGATATTTGGGTTTTAAAAAATTAATTAATTTATTATGGTAAAAATATATATAACATAAAATTTACCATTTTAGGTGTACAGTTTAATGGCATTAAGTACATTCACGATGTTCTACGACCATCTGCACCTTCTGTCTCTAGAAGTCTTTTCCTTTTGCAAAACTAAAACCCTGTACTCATTAAACAGGAACTCCCCCTTCCTTACCTCCACCCAACCCCTGATCCGTATTCAGTTTTGTACTGGGTTTTATTACACATGCATGTATGAGTGGTTTTTTAGGGGGGCACTTCCCCCATGGTAGAGTGGAAAAAAACCTACATAGATGTGAGTTAAAATTCTAGGCCAGATATTCTTTAGCTGTGAGAACTTGGTTAAGTAGCATCATCTTTTTGAGCATTTGTCTTCTCAGCTAGTCTGTAAGGATAATGATGTTAAGATGACACCCACTAAGCACAGCACTGAGAACTTATTCATGCACTTAATTTTCCCAATGACCCTATATAATAGGTCCTATTCTTATTGTCATTCTGTACATGAGCATACTAAAGCAGAGAGGGGTTAAATAACTAAGTAGCCTGAGGCCACACAAAAACATGTTTGTGTGGCCTCAGTACCTTGTAGAGAGAATGGCACTGTAATGAAAGTGACAAGCACAGAATTGGTGTGCAGAAATATTGGTGGCTGTCACCTTCTTCAGGAGTTCTCACCGAGTCTGCTGTGCATAGTCTATGTAACAAGGGCTTTCTCTGTGCCGGGGAATGCGTTTTAGAGTCAGTGTCTCCTTTTAGTCTTCACTACAACACTAGAAGATAAATAATTATTTACTTTTAGTAAATAATTATTACTAAAAATTCACTACTTTTACAAAGTAGTGAATTACTTTGTAATTATACTAGCAATAGTGGAATACGTTTGTCATAAAAAATACCACTCCTTATAGGGAGAACTCAAAACCCAAACCCACACGACCCTCTGACCTCAGTCCCCTCCACAGAATAATTGCATGGGCGTGAACATTTCCAGAACTTTCTGTTTATAGTCAGGTCTTTATACCTGGAGAATTGAAGAGTAGTTTTGTAGACTGCTCCATTCTGGAAATGCCTCGATAGCACTCAGAGACTATTTTCCATGTCAGTTAATAAAAATCAACCTTATTCTTTTTAGCGGCCCCTAACATTCCATGGTATGGTTGTACCAGAGTTTATTTAGCCATCCCCCTCTGGCGATCAATTAGTGAGATGAGTAACATTATCTTCATTTTGGATCTGGGCACTTTGTCCAAGGCCATCCAACTGGAAAGTGGCAGAGCTGGGCTCTAGCCCACGTCTATCTGGCACCAAAGCCAACAGTCATAACCACTATAGTATAAATCAATAATTTTCAACCAGTGTGCCACAAGAATTTTTAAAACATGCAATACCGACTTCTTTTCCCTTAGACTGGCTAAATAAAAATATGACAACAGCCAACGTAACAATAGCCATCCAGTGTGAATGAATCAAAATTACACTTTTTTTTGGGTCAACTCAGCAAAAAAAAAAAATGTAGTTTTGGTGTGCCACAGAATTTTAGTAATTAGTAATGTATGCTATGAGATGAAAAATGTTGAAAATCGCTCATACAAATTAACACAAACAAAGATTTGCTTTAAAGTCAGATGGAAACTCAGTAGTTACTGACTACATTTATTTGTTCAACTCACATCTATTAAGCATCTATCATGCGCCACACAAGTAGTGGGGAATCTCCTCCTCCCCGGTTTTCCTGATGTCCAGCTCCCCCCATACCTCCTTGCCTATGATAAAATCTTTTAGACATTCCTCTGGCTTTGCCTGTCCCCAGGGTTTCACCCTTGCTCCTCCCTTTTCCCTCTTCAAGTGGCACAGTCTCTGTGGCATTATTTTTGGTCTACTCCCCTACCTGACAACAGAAGTCTTCCTTTCCAGGTCTACACCTTCCATCCAGCTCTAAACTCAGCTTTCCAACGGCCTCCAGGATGCCTATGCCCCGCTATGTCATAGGTGTCTAAAATTCAACACATCTAAATCTGAACTCAAATCTTGTCCTCAAATCCACCCCTTTTCTAATGAGCTGCATCACTCTTTTGGGCCGGCCCACACTGGGCACCTCAGTGCCATCTTCGGCCCCTCGCTCCTCTTTACCCACCAAATCCATTTAGTGGACCAGCCCCACTGCCTCAGTCTCCTAAACAGTTCCGGGACTTGCCCTCTCTTCCCCAGTGCCAGTTCCCTGTCGTAACTCAAGCCCGCAGCCCCTTTCCCTGGACTCGCACAAATCCCACCTCCCCAGTTCTCCAAGTCCCCAAAGCACCTGATCTATTCCTGCATTCGCCCTTCTCAGCTTTGACATTACAGATATTTCTAGTCGAGACACAGACCATGTTCCAAGATCTGAACACATCTGGCACATATGTGTCTGGAACCCAGGCTTCCTGAATGTTTGCTGAATGTATATTAGCACCAGCGATGTTTCCAGAGGTGCTAGATTAAACCACCATGGTGCTTTATTTAAGGTCCTCCATCTTTACATCACGGTTTTGGGAAAGAGTAGGAATAAGAGCAAAGCAGGATTCCAGGCTCCTATGCCTAAATGTGTCAGTTAGCTGACTAAGAATTCTTACCACGAAACTTCCTTTAGTCCTCAATTTTGCACTTTAAGAGCATTACAAATAATATCTTTTCCACTGCCTTTTGCGTGGTGTTGATTGCATCAGTCCTTGGATTTTGCATATTAATCACACATACAGTGAGTCTATAAAATAAAAAATAGAACTGGTAGCAAGATACATAGTATTGCTCATCCACCGAATATTTTGTTTTATAAAGCACTGCGGTTGATTCCCCACGGTGCAGGAAGCCCTAAGGCTATTCTCAAAAACAGATATCTGTTACTTTTCATACAGATTTCTGTACCATTAGCAAAAAGAATTATAGGAACAAAAATTAAACTGTTTCATAGCTAAAGCGAAACAAACAAAAAAAGACTGTCCCCCTTTTAATGCTTTGGTGAAGCTCATGTGGTGCATCAGTTTGTTATGTATGATTTGAAGGGCGTAACAGTGCAGCGATATGACCGTTTTTACCATATAATGACAATAAAGAAGCTGATGACTCCTTTAGAAACTGGGGCATACTCATTCAAGCCTTATTACGTAGTTGGATGCAGGGAATGCAGCAGTATTTTCACCTGAACTTTCGCATTCAATTCAATACTTATTTGTTCAAGGGCAAAATACACGTTTCCCCAGGTTCCAAAGGACTGGGTCCTGAGTAATCTAACTCAGGTGTGGGAGATGACACACATTCTCGAATGTTGTGACTGTCAGGCCTGTTCTCATGAAAGCAGCCTGCTTTCAATTCATTGCTCTGCCTGTATCTTGGTTCATTCACTCGTTGATCTTCCCATCCGCCCACCCAGCAAACACTAAATAACATTGGAAGCACAGCAATGAGCAAAGCAGGCGCGATCCATGTCCTCATGGAGACGAACCAGGGCATTAAGCACTTAGAAAGTGGGCTTTTGAGATTTCTTAGCCATTTACCTAAATCCAAAGCTTAAATCACATTTCTGTGCCGTTGTTACAGAGATGAGGAAAACATGGGCCCAGCACCCGCCCTCTGTGGGAGAGCAGAATGCGGAGGTACTATAGCGCAACGGGAAAGTGCGGCGACAGTGGCGGGCGCGTGGTCGGGCAGAGGAGGCATCCTTGAGCTGAGTGGGGCGGGTGAGTAGGCTCCGCCACGTCAATTTCAGGAGGCATGGGCAGGAGCAGGCAGAGGTCACTTGAAGAAGTGCTGAGAGCTGAGAGGCCCGCATTTGCTCTAATGAACTTGACGCTGCCTGCCACGATGAAAATCCAAGGCATCCTGGATTGATTGTGCCAGCAGATGGAGGTGGGGCGATTTGAGGGGAACGAGCCTGGAGCAGAGACCAGGTGGTGATAGTCTAGGCAAGGGATGATTAAAACCTGAAGGTCTGTGGAGAAAGAATACACATGAGATCACAGAGGCCAGAGTGCTTTGGAAGCCTGAATTGGCAGAGGGATGGTGAGGTGTAAAAGACAATGAAGATTCTAGGGTTCCCAGGTTTCTAGCATGATCGCTGGATTGTAGATGAGACCCCAACTGGGCAGAAAATACAGGGGGAATGGTGTTTGGTCATACTGACCGTGAGATACGTGTGTGACATAAAGAATGCCTGGGTATGGAGTTTTAAGGAGAAATCTGGGCTGGAGGCAGGAAGTTGGGAGACATGAGCATACAGGTGTGTACCCGATTAAGTGCGATGCCACTGACAAATACTGAAATCCCACAAGACCTGAAAAAGTCATCCCTGCGTGTGCTCTGAGAATATTGATAATGAACATTGCTATCAAATCGAATATCGATGGCTTGCTTTCCCGCGTATGCTCTTAGATACTTCTTATCTAGGCACTGAGGATAGTTACGTTTCTTCTGAGCAACAGAGTATGCCTTTGGTTTATTTTCACCCCTAAGTTTCAAAAAAAAAATTTTATGATTATAACGTAGCTAAATATAAAATGTATTCACTTTTTAAAGCTTACAATTCAATGGTTTTTAATACAGTCACAGAGCTATGTGACCATCGCCACAATTAATTTGAGGACATTATTATTGTCCCCCAGAGAAACTCTGTACCCATTATTTCATTCTTTTTTATTGCTGAACCATATTTCCTGGCGTGCTTATACCACGCTTGATTTGTCCATTCTTCAGTTGATGAAAATTTTTATCTCACAGACCAACACTGTCCAATGGATTTATGGTGCAAACCACAAATGTGAGTCACATAAGTAATTTCAAATTTTCTGGTAGCTACATTTTTAAAAAGTAAAGAGAAACAGGTAAAATTAATTTTAATATTTTAAACCAATATCCAAAATATTATTATTTTAATATGTAATGAATTCTTTAAATGATTACAATATTCTACATTTTTTTTCGTGCTAAGTCTTCAAAATACAATGTGTATTTGGTACTCAGAGTTCATCTCTATTTGTACTAGCCATGTGTCAACGCCAGTGGCTACCCTAGCAGGCAGCACAGACAGTGTCAACTGTTTCTGGTTTCCTTTTTTTCCTTTGGCTTCTAGGAAGCTTGGGACTAAAGCCATGGTCAGTAACCTTTCCATTAATATGATTTATGGCTCCAGGTTGGTTCTCTACTTTTGTTTTCCCTTTGCTTTATCTTTTCTCATTTAGTCTTAATTTATGTTACTCTGTTATACTTTATGCCTTGTCCTTTGTAAATTGCCTCACTTGAAGGTCTTTAAGAAGAGAACTGCTGACAAAGAGAACTAATGTTTCACGCCAGGTAAAGCGCTAGTGAACGAATTTGACGAAGTGAGTTTAAGCCTTTTTCCTCAGTCGCTGCTGCTAATCTTCTACCCACCTTTCTCTGGTCCCTTTACCCCGATGCCCAGGCTCAGCAAGTCTCTGCAGACATCATTTATTCATACTCTCAAATAATAGAAGTGAGTGTAGCTGAGTGTGACTGGTAGACATAGACACTGGGAAATAGGCCGGATGCCGTTTGGAATTAATTATTTAGAAAAGCCAGTGATTTGGGAAAACAAAAACAAAGGCAAAACAGGCCGCATTAATTCTGTGAGCTCCTAAACTGTAAGACAGAGAAAGCAAGCGAGGCCAATGTTCCTCAATGCATTTTCACGAAATGCTTTTGTTGTGTGATTAACTTTCTTAGACACTGAAAGGTTTACCAAATTCTCTTTCTCATCTCTCAGAACTTCTACAGGCTCTGCACTCTCCCACAGTGCCCTTCTCTCTCTCCTGCCTTTCCGAGCCTCAAGGCCCAGTTCAAATATCCCTTGAGGGAAGCCTACCTCAGTTTCTGCTACCACAGGGCTCTGTAGATGCCTTTCTTATTACACGTATCAAACTTGACTATGTCTGCCCTACCCTCAGCAATAAACACCAGGTCTTGGCCAGGAGCCATGTCACTTTCATTTCTGTATTTCCACACTCATCATGGACGTTGGCACGTAGTTGCCGCTCAATAGATGTTTGCTGATGAGTAAAGAATGTGCAAGTCCCCAGTGCTCACAGGGGGCTGGGCATTGTGCTAAGGGCTCTATGTGAACGTCTCACTCACTTTACACAGCCCTCTGAGGCTGTCTTCTGTTTGATAAAGAAGATGAGACTTATGCAGAGGTTAAGTAACTCACGCAAGATCACACATCAAGTTAGTGGCAGAGCTTCAAAGATACTTATTTTTGAGGCATTCCAGTCTGTAAAAGACATAAGATTTCTTGTCCTTTTATAACAACTCTAATATCTAAAGAAATGAATTTGCTTTAAATTGTATAGAGTAAGGATAGGCTTTTTCCGCCAGAATTTTTTTCTTCCTTTCAGCCAAGTTAAAAATAGTTACTGTAGGCCCTGGCTCGGTAGCTCAGGTGGTTAGAGCATCGTCCTGATACACCAAGGTTGGGGGTTCCAGCTCCTGTCAGGGCACATACAAGGATCAACCAATGAATGCATAAATAAGTGGAACAACAAATCAATGTTTCTCTCTCTCACTCTCTCTGAAACTCAATAAAAAAGAAATAGTTACTATAGACACATTTTGTATATATTGTATATATTTGCTATTATTGCTTTGAATAAATGTCAAGGGATCCAGCAACACTTTAGAATTCATTGAACAAGAATAAGAAACTAGCAACCCATCAGATTTGTGTGAACTTGAAATAATTTTGCATATTAAGAACTTGAAAAACATTGTTTGGACTTCTGTGATTGCCTGCCAGACTCAAAATCTGAATCATATCCAAAATCACTATTTAACTTGTGAAAGCAATTAATCTAACCTCGAAATCAAAAAGCCTTGCTGAAACTTGTTGAGGCTCAGGTTCACTAGTCCATTAATATCAGCCTCTAATATCAGGTATAATTTTCAAAGACCGCATTCTAAGCATGTAAACTGATTTATGGTCATCAGCTGGTGTGCTTTTGAAATAAACTTCTCTACACTTTATAAAAGGTCAACAGAGAATGAACTCATGAATTTGCACATGGGTTCATTAATAATGAAACAGTTCTGTATTTAAGATTCCTCAGTGCTGCTTGTTTTTAACATTAAAGACTGCAGTTGCAAGTACTGTTACGTCTTCTCATTTGAATATTTTTGCTTAGAATATTTTCTTTTTAAATAGGAAAGAAAGTTGTCATGGAACAAGTGGAAAGAAATGCACAGCTGCAGGACTGCCCCCACCAGCACGCTCTGCATACACTGGAACATTAGAAAGAGAATATTTTAAAGCTGACAGCTTTAGTATCAGGTTTTATTTAGCTTCCACTGAACTAATTACAGTTCACCTTGGAAAATTCTCTAAAAATTTAAAAAACAACCAGAAGCTTGGCTTAAATCTGGGCAGGCACTGCATTTTCTACTAGAGAAAAATTAAAACTCATTAGCTTTTAGTGCTTTCTCATAAAACGGAATAGACTTGTTTTTCTATTGAGGAAATGTCAGGTATGACACTATTTTGTAATTTGTGGTTACAGCTGTCATTTCTATCCTGCCCCCCAAAAACCCCCAAACCTATTTCTTTTTGCTCCCCTCCATTGATTTTCTTCATATCCTTCTCTTTTCATTCACAATGTGTAGTTGCTTATGAACAGAGGGGAAAAAAAGGAAGAACACCGAGAGGTCAGTAGGCTCTTTTAGGGATCCCGACCTGTTGGCTAACCTGGGTCCGGAAGGTACCGTGCTTGCCTAGTCAGCCTGATCAGTTTTCGCGTGAATGCGATTTGAACAGGTGGCTGAGGGCGGAGGATGTGAGGGCCAAGAGCATTCTCATGTTCCCTGTCTTAGCTCATTCCCAAGAGTTCTGACAGCGGTTACCTCAGTCTCCAAGAAGCTCATACGCTAGAGCCTCCTTTCCTTCCCGGTGGTAACACTCATGTGGGGAAGATTCCAGCAGGGTTCTAGGTTCGGGACCTGACAAACAAATCCCCTTAACACATATTACCATATTTGACACACACGAGAAACCTATGAGATGATATAAAAATTACACATGAGACGGAACCAGAAACTTTAAAGTACAGTGGAAAGATTTACACCTCCAGATATTTACTTTCTTTTAAAATTTCTTTTTGTTTTTATAAATATAGGATAAGGGAAATGTAGGTGTGCATATCATAGAATCCTATAAAGCTATTTAATACCTATAAATTTGACTTTGAGCTTCCTGGGAGCAAAGAAAATTAGGAAACTCGGTCAATTACATGATTCATACTTTTAAGGACCAAGAATGCTTTAGTGAAACAAAACTTTAGGAGCATAAATTTAAAAGTTCCTGCTGCATCTTTGTTGCTTTTGGAAATAAGATTCTTCCACAGAGTCATGAGAAAAGCATTTTGGGGACCCATGCATAGGAGCATGAGGTGTAGTGGTAAAATTTACTGGAGCAAAAGTAAAAGACTGTCCCCAGGTGTCCATGACCAGGTGGCTTAGCTCTGTCTCACTGTGGAAGAAGTCCTAGGCCTGGAGAGCATAAGTGCCCACCGGGAGGGTCAGGATCTAGAACTGTAATGCCATCACCCCAGGCTCCGCTAGTCCAGCATAGTCTCTGGTCCCGCCAGCTCTGCACTGCCACACCCAAGCCCAGTCTTGGAGCTGTGCTTGGAGTTCCATGGCTGCTGCACAGAGAGAGCGTGAGAATGAATGAGCGAGTGCACCTTTGTTAAGCTTTGATTATATTATTTTGGGCTTGGGGAAGAGCAGGTTTTCTTTCAAACTAACCAAGCTTTCCTGGCTCTTTTCAGGCTTGTGCTGGGCCCTCTCCCGACCCAGTTTATCCCAGGTTAGAGAATTCCTCTTCATTATCACCATTTTGGCTCCTACTGTGCATGCCTCCAAGTTGTGCCTCTCCATCTGGTTTCATTTGCACATGCGCTTACCTCCCCGGTGCCATCTTGGCTTCCACTGTGCATGTACCTAGCAAAGGTATTTCCCTGACTCCTACCTCTGATAATCCTGCTACTGGGCCAGCTGTCCCCTGGGGAGGTTCTTCCTGCCCACTCAGGGACTAAATCCCTTTGGTGGAGGATGCGGGGGTCCCCTGGGGAGACTGAATGCTATAATTTCCTAGTGAATCAGGCTTGATATCCGATTCTATTTGCTCCCTTCATTAATAACTAGCTAGCTACCTATGCTGACATCTTCAAAAATGGGCCCATAAATATTGACCTTAACAATGTCCCTAAAATAGAAAGGATAGTCTTACCTGGGGCGGAGTAGGGGGATGTAGTTTAGCTTAACCTAATGACTTCTTTGCTCTAGGTAGAAAGGAAATACTTTAAAATATTGAATATAATTTTCCTTAGAGCAAATCACTACCTGAGAGTAGGCCAAGTGCTTTAATGGAAGACACCTTTGGGTTTTAGGGGACTCTTATGCACTTTAGAAGTTATAATAAACTTGCTTATTAATGAAAACCAGAGCCCTTCATTCTTGCAAAAACAATGCACTAAACTGAAAATGGTTAAAAGTTTATTTTATTTTTAAGCTCTTATCTATGAGCCATATGCTAGGAAGTTGGTTAAATATTTTACATAATCTTCACAATTACTGCATTACTACAGAGTTAAAAAAAAAGAAGAAGAAGAAAGATTGGCTGAATGATTAGTCTTGCCCAGGGCAACAAAAAAGTGTAAAGGGCTCTGGCTAGTGTGGCTCAGTAGGTTGGGCATCATCCTGCAAACCAAAAGGTCACTGGTTTGATTCCCAGTCAGGGCACATGCCTGGGTTGCAGATTTGGTCCCCAATTGGGGCACGTACAGAAGGCAGCCAATCAGTGTTTCTCTCCCACATAGATGTTTCTCTCTCCCTCTCATTCTCCCTCCATTCCCCTCTTTCTAAAATAAAAAATAAAAATAAAAAATAAAAAATGTGAAGGATTTGAACCCAGTTAAATTAGCTTCTGAGGCCATGCAACTTCCACTATGATAATTAACATTTCTCTAAAGTACTCATTATCAAAGACAGATTTTGGTAAGGGAGAGAATGGAACATACTTTACAAAAAACATAGGTTTCAAAGCAAAAGAATGCCAAATATATCCTAATAATGAAGGGAAATTTTTTTTTTTTGTGCAATTCATCTTGGAAACTTGAATAACTGTACCCTGCTTTTTTTCCCTCCACCTGTACAAAGGATGCCATTTCAGAAAGTGTAGGTTCCATGGAAATGCAAAAAGGTACAAATCAGCTAAAAATGGTCCTCTCCTAAATTTAAATTAAAAAGCTTCTCCTTTTAGGACAGATCAGCAGGCAGGCTTAGCAACCCTAACATTCTGCAGCCAGCCAGACCTCCAGTGTTCAATAGGCAGTGTGGTCCTGTGGAAAAAGCAAAGATTTTGGAGACATACAAACCAGGTGTTAAAGCTCATTCTGGTACTGATTAGCTTTGTAACCTCATTTAATCTCTGATCCTTTCTTTTCTGAGAAAAAGACTATGCATCTTGTTGTGAAGGTTTTAGATAATATATGAAAAGCTCATGGCTTAGATGCTCAAAACCTGGTTAATTTTGTTGCTGTTATCATGATTACCTGGATGTAATGAAAGAGATTAGCTTATATGATTCATGACAATTTTGTATGAGCTAATGTCATTGAGTGAAACTTGATTTACTATCAATTACATTTAATATCCTGGTAAGCACTGCAGAGAAACAAGATGGTTAAACACGAAGTCTCTGTTTTCAGGAGTCTTACAATCCAGTAGGAAGATAAATAATTGTAACAGAGTTTGGAAGTAGTTCAGTTTGGTGGAAGAAAGGATTCAAATAAGGCAACAATGTGAGATAGGTCACGTCAGTTGGAGCAAGTTGTAGGTCTTGAATGTTGGGAGGCAGAATTCATTCTTAACTTGGTAGGTAAAGTTCAGTGAATAGAAGAGTGACATAAAATCAGAATTTTAATTTAAGGAATTTAATTGAGTGGGGGAAATGGTGGCAGGGAGCCTGAATAATGATATGGTCTGGTCTAAGAACGGATGGAGCTGTTTTCTAAGGTAGGTGAAAGAACTTACACTTGTTTGATCACTTGTTTTCTCTCTTAGGGTCTTTTTGTGACTCAGGGAAATGGTTGGCTGGGGCCGAAGGTGTTTTCTGTGGATGTGCAATGGGGAGAACTGACTGATTCCTTGGAGGTTAAGTGTCAGTGGCATGGGACTACCCCACTAGGGTATACAGACACCCTTGGGTCCAGATCTGGCCACATTGCTCAAACAGCACAGGAGAGTAGCTCTCTCATTATATCCCAGATTCCTGGGCTTTGGTGCCAAAAAGAGAATATCTAGTGCTCCAAAACAGAAATACCGAATTAAATGCTCATGCCTAATAACAGTTTAGTAATGCAATGCAACTTTTTTCTTTTTTAAATGATGTTCTATTTAGAATATTGTATCATTAGTACTATCAGGATTTATTTTAATCATTAATCTTTGACATACAGGATAGGAAAGGGAAAATAGCATTCCTATTGAATGCTAATGTGTCAGTAATTTGAAAATATTTCCTATGACTAAGTTAAAAGCATCTTATTAATATATAATGTCCACTAAAGAAGCTACATATCCTTCAGTGAGTAGAGAGTGATTTCAAATCTTGGGTATGTGATTCACTAAAAAAGCAGAGGAAAGAAATACAAAAGCATGTAAGAAATCTACATAAGGTTGTTTACCACTGTGTTTGACACATAGCAAGCGTCCCAAATAATAGGTGCTATTATTTTGAAGTCCATTTAAATACATTCATTTTCTTCTCTGGTTTATATTAGCAACATTAGCTCACATTTTGAACATAAAACTATTATGCTAAAATAAGGTAAATGTATTGTAAGTCTGTAGAAAATGAGTCATTTAAGGTCATTAAATCAAAGAAAAAAAATTTTCATTTATAGAACAACATATTCAACCATGCTGGCTTTTCAGCAAGATGAAACCCTCACTCATTAGCTTCAATTGCAGTTACAATACTATATTTATTAAAGAATGGGGGTGTGCAGAAAGTACTTACCTATTTTTGGAACATTCTCAGCAACCAAGGTTAAAATAATAAGAGCCGCCTTCTCCTTTTTTTCTACTTACCCCGAATTTATTTTTTTTAATTAAATTTATTGGGATGACATTGGTTAGTAAGATTATATAGGTTACCAGTGTACTTTTCTATGATACATGACCTGTATATTGCACCAAACAAAGTCACATCATTTTCTGTCACCTTATATTTGGCCCCCTTTACTTTTTACTATAGCTCCCACCCCACTTCTCTCTGGTAACACCATACTGTTGTCTGTGTATATGAGTTTGTTTTATATCCCACATATGAGTGAAATCATATGGGTCTTAGCTTTTTGTGACTGATTTCACTTAGCATAATATTCTCAAGGTCATCCATGTTATTGCAAATGGCAGTATTTCATCTTTTCTTATGGCTGAGTAGTATTCCATTGTATGCAATCATCTCTTTCACTAATGAAGCCATTTGGACCTGGACTTTTATTTTTGGGGGAGGATTTTGATGGTTGTTTTAATTTCCTCGCTGTCGATCAGTCTATTTTGATTTTCTGATTCTTCATGATTCAGCCGAGGTAGATTATCCATTTCTAGGACTTTATTCATTTCTTCTAGGTTATTGAATTTGGTGGCATATAGTCTTTCATAGCATTCTAGTAAAATCCTTTGCATTTCTGTGATGTCTGGGGTAACTTCTCTTTCATTTTTGCTTTTGTTTATATGATTCTTTTCTCTTTTTCACTTAGTGAGTCTGGCCAGGGTTTTGTCAATTTTATAAATCTTTTCAAAGAACAAGCTCTTTGTTGTATTAATTTTTGTATAGTGTTTGATTTTAAAATTAATTCTGCTCTAATTTTTATTATGTCTCTTCTGCTGCTGACTTTAGGCTGCTTTTGTTCTTCTTTTTCTTGTTCTTTAAGATGTAATGTTAGGTTATTTACTTGAGAGTTTTCTTGTTCCTTAAGATAGGCCTGTAATGATATAAACGTCCCTCTTATTACTGCTTTCGCTGCATCCCAGAAATTTTGACATGTCACATTGTCATTCTCGTTTGTCTCTCTAAATCTTTTGATCTCACCTTTGATTTCTTCTTTGACCCAGTCATTTTTTAGTAGTATGTTGTTTAATCTCCACATATTTGTGGGATTTATATTTACTTCCTTTTTGCAGTTGATTTCTAATTTCAAAGCATTGTGGTCAGAGACTATGCTGGGTATGATTTCAATCTTTTTGAATTTGTTGAGGCTAGTTTGTGACCCAACATATGGTCTGTCCTTGAGAATTTTCCACGTGCACTGGAAGAAGATGTGTAACCTGATGTTCTGGGATGAAAGGCTCTGTGAATGTCAATTATGTCCATTAGGTCTAATGTGTCGTTTAAGGCTGATATTTCTTTCCTGATTTTTCTCCTCGGATAATCTCTCTAGAGGTGTCAACGGAGTATTTAGGTCCCCTGCTATGATTGTGTTTTTGTCAGTTTCTCCCTTTAGTTCTGTTAGTAGCTGCTTTGTATATTTCTGTGCTCCCCGATTGGGTGCCTGTTATGCCTTCTTGATGTAAGATCCCCTTTATCATTATAAAATGTCCATCTTTTTCTTGTTATCTTGAAATCTATTTTTTCAGATATAAGTACGGCTACATCTACTTTTCTGTGGATGCTGTTTGCTTGGAGAATCATTTTCCGCCCATTCACTTTGAATCTAGCTTTGTCTTTGCACTTTAGATATATCTTCTGAAGGCACCATATGGTTGGATTTTGTTTTTTGATCCAATCTGCTACTCTTTGCCTCTTTATTGGTGAATTCACTCCATTTACATTTATGGTAATTACTGATATATGAGGATTTCCTATAGTCATTTTATCTTTTGTTTTCTGGTACCTCTGTGCCTCCATTGGTTCTTTTCCTTTGTGTTTCTGCCTGTTTTTTTATTTGGTGGTATTCTATACTTTTTTTCCTCTCTTTTTAAAGTTATGTGTCTCAGTTTTGGAGGGGTGTGTGTGTGTTGGGAGTTACCATTAGGTTTATGAAAAAGAAAGTTTCATATACAGTAGCCCTTTTTCTTCGACACACATCTGATCTCCATCCTCCTTTGCATATGCAGACCTTTACCACCTCACCTTTTATTTTTTTGTCAAAAATTATCCGTGTTTATCTTTTAAGTTTGTTGGTGATCTTACTCTTAGTTTTATGACTTTTTGTTCTTTGTTTCAAGTAGAATAACCCGCATGATTATTTCCTGCAATGGAGGTCTTCTGGTGATAAATTCCTTCAGCTTCTGTATGTCTGGAAAAGTCTTTATTTCACCTTCATATCTAAAGGATAACTTTGCTGGGTATATTATACTTAGCTGGTAATTTCTCTTTCAGTAGTTTGAATATTTGGTCCCACTCTCTTCTAGCTTATAAGAGTTTTTGCTGAGAAGTCCAATGATAACCTAATGGGCTTTCCTTTATAGGTTACTTTTGTCTTTTCCCTGGCTGCCTTGAGAATTATTTCTTTGTCATTAATTTTTGACAGTTTTAATACCATGTGCCTTGGAGAAAGCCTTTTTGGACTGAGGTAATTAGGTGTTCATTTTGCATCTTGCTTTCAAGGATCTCACTCTTTCCACAGGTTTGCGGTGTTCTTGTCAACTGTTTGAGTAGGCTCTCTGTTCCCTTTTTCCTGTCTTCCTCTTCTGGTATGCCTATTATTATATTGTTCTTTCTGATGAAGTCAGTTCTCATAGAAGTTTTTTTTTTTTTTTCTTAAATACTCAAATCTCTCCTTCCCTCTGTTATTTCTAGATTTCTATTTTGGATATAACTAATTGTTTCCTCCATCTGGTCAGTTCTATTTCCTGTGCTTGCTAGTTCATTCTTGATCTCTTTTATTGAGTTCTTCATCTCCAGAATTTCTATTTTGTTCTTTATTTAAAGTTTTAAAATCTTTGCTAAAGTACTCTTGAACTCTCTGTCATTTAAATCACATATTTCCATGCCTTTAGGTTTATTTTCTGGAGATTTTTCATTTTCTTTCTGAGCTGCCTCATTACTTTGATTATTCATGATAGTTGATGGATATCTTCTCTGTCTAGGCATCTATGTATTAGTAGCACTTCTCTAGCTGATTGATAAGAAGTCGTTCTATTGTTTTCCATTAGGTGGTATACTTCTCTGGCTTTACAGAACCTTGGTGGGGTGCTAAAAAATGGCCTGTGTTCCCTGGGAAGCTGGGTGCTTCCCTATGATTTGGTTTCCCTGTTCCCAAGGGCCAACCCTGCAGGGGAATGTGGTGGGCAATGGGGTTCCGAATCCATGAAATCCCAGTGCTGTTCCTTGCAGCCAGACACTGCCAGTAGTGCAGCCTTGATGTGTGGGAGTGGGGTGAGCTGGGGAAACCTGCCACCTCCTTTGTTGTTTTGCCCTCCCAGCAATGGTGACCAGCGGACCTCCATGGTGTGCTCCCTGTACCTCCACCTGACTCTGGGAATAGGTGCACAGTGCACCCTTTGCTCAGAGAGAAAGGGTTTCTGTAGTACCAGTTCTCAGGTTTGCAGATAACATGCTTGTGCTCTGCAACTGAACATGGGGGGTTAAGGGGTGGTGAGCTCTGGGAGGTGAAGGCTCCATGGCTCTGTTTCTCTGTTTGGAATGCTGACTGCCAGGCCACTGTGGTTGTACCTCTTGTGTTTCATCCCTGCCCAAAGCACTGGGCTCAGCTGCAGCTTGTACTGCCCACTGCTGTAGGAAGATTCACTAAATCTCTCTGCTCCTCCTGGCTGTAGGGAGTAGCAGCAACAACTCAATTTCTTCCCTCTCCAGGCTGAGCCCCGCAGTGAGCTCCAGGCTGCAGGGCTGTATCCATGGGGCCTGTGAGCTCTCCCTTCTTAAAGAGATTTCTTAAACTCATTAGAAGAACTTGAAAACTCTCTTTCCTAAGCAACATGATTATTCAAGGCTTACCTAGACTTGAAGGTTTTTCATGGCTTTTGGTTCTTTAAAGTTTAAGTTCCTTTTTTTTTTTTTGGTTGGTGAGGGGCAAAGAATGAGAAGAGGAAAAAATTTTTAATCAGATTTTATCCTAAAATGTTCTGAAGCTTTCTAAAGGCTCTAAAATTAAACAATGCCCATAGTTTTTAGTTCTCTTATATGTGTGTGTTATATGTTTAAAAAACATAAATATAACAATAAGCCATAAAGTCTACTTACATAAAAATTACAATGCAATTGGAACATCTGATATTTAATATTAAAAGGAGGACTCGTACTGAGACTGAATTAGTAAGAGTAGTTAACAGGCCTCATTGACTTAATTTGCATACACTTTCTAATTTAGCAAACTGGAAAGAAGGCATCATCACAGGCTTCTTGTCATTTCATGTAGATAGTTTTACTCAGATGAGAGCAAAGTAGTCATTTGATTCCATCAAATTAGGTAAGGTATCAGGTTACTGAAAAGAAAAACAACTGAGAAAGGAAAAACAAGGTGGGGTGTTTTGAGTTGACTAACTCTTCCCACTGTCCCAAATAGACTGCAATAAAGATGTGGCTGAAGCACATCTGTAAATTCAGTCTTCATTCTTGAAAGCGTTTATAAAATTTTCACTACTTACCACTATTTTCAAAATCTTATAATTTATATCCTATTATACATACAATTTACTATTTTAAGGATTCAACAGAGCAGAAGGAAATGTTACTCCGAGGAATTATCTAGGGCACAAATACCATTTTAAAAAGGAGTAGACACTTTCCAGAGGTGGAAGGCCTTCTGAGGCTGTCCTTAGTGAGCTCGTCAGCATTTCCCTCGTCTTGCCCCCCAAGATCATGGTAAGGTTCCATTTCCCTGCTCCCTGGAAATTAGGAGTGGCCATGTGACTAGTTCTGAATACTGGTTGTGGATGATCTGATGTGTCACTGCTGGTTGGAGCTAGTGTGTGACTTGTCAGTGCTCCTTCCCTTGCACTGACCACCAGTTTTGCAGATGACAGAGGTACCATCAGCAGCGGCCCTGGGTAGGAGTGACAGGAGCAGGGTGCCTTGCCAACCTGGGATGGGCAAGAGCACAAGGGAAAAATAACCTGTTATGTTAAAGCACTGAAGATTCAGGGTTATTACTACTGTATAATCTTGCCTGTCCTGATTAATAATATACCTTCCTCATTGGAAAAGAGAATCCAGGTGATGAATTAAAAAAAAAACACACATATAGAGATGAAGTGTGCTGGGTATCACAGTAAAGTTTATTTGTTTTTATGATTTATACAAAAGAACAAACTTTGTGAAGATGGCCAGATGTAGCTTAGAAAATGAATGGTCCCAGTTCAATCACACAAATGTTCATTCAGCTTAAAAATGAGTTTCTTTATAATGATTTTCATCTCTTCTTTTTCAGTCCCCAAGGCTTGCACAATTCACCACAAATGTTTTTGCTATTTTGTTATTATCAGGCACATGATGTTCACCAATTCCCAGGATATAAATGAAATCAAGAAAAATGTCCTATGACAATTGAGCGTATTTTCACAGAAAGAAATTTGATGAGCTTATTATAGTTTCAAACAGTTGAGTTCTAAGACCTACATATGAAACACAGAACAATATTAAGAAATTACATCTGTCTTAAGGATTTATTTCTTTTAAAATATTTACCATATCTTTTTTTTTTGTGCAAGGGTTTCATTGATTTCTTTGGTATTAAACATTATAGCTCTGTCTGACTAACTATATATAGTTCTATTTGTACCAAACATCAAGAATTAAAAAGTTAAAATTTCAGGAGGTAAAAATGGAATTAATGCTTCATTATAAAAAATGCCTGGCCCACGAGGGTACTATTGTTATTACTGCTTTGCTTCTATCAGAAAACTATCCTGGAAATCAAGGAAAGTACCCCACAGCTCTCTGCTTAAAGTATAATTTGGATGATTGGATGAACATTATTATCTATTAATACATCCCTCCCTTCACCAAAGCTATCCTGAACTTGTTCTTAAAAAACAAAACAAAACAAAGTGAAATGGCATAAATAAATAAGTTTACCTAAGGGGATATAATAAATAGGCTACTAGATAAGAATAAAGAATATTGTAACATAAAGCCCTTCAGTGCTGTACAATTAAACAACAGCTTTGGATTTTCAAGATCTCTAAACACAGCCTTCATTTTATAACACAGTTACGGTGCTGGTATGCAGCTGGCAGTTACAGAGAAGAATACATGTCTGCTGTTTTCATCACTTAAAAATGAAAACATAATGAATACAGTTGTAACTTATGCCTCTTGGGAATTTACCTGGGTATGTACTAATCAGTTTTTGATGACTGCCTAGTTGTAGAGCACAAATCTTAGGGATTAAAAAGAAATCATACTATTCCTTCAATTCTTAGTGGTTTCTTGGTCTCCAGAATAGTTATAGAAGCAAACAGAGAAGAAATTAGATTCAGAAGTTCTGCTGCCTTCTTTTCTTTGCGTCCATTGCATCCAGAATAGGCTGCCTCTTTGCAGTGTATCTTTGGCGAAGCTCTTCTATTTCTCGTTCCATCATGGGGTCCAGGGCTTTTAACCGCATCTGCAGTTCTTCTAAACTTAGATTTTTTAACTGGGTACAGAAAAAAAATGAAGATATTAATGTAGTAAAATTATCTACAACGGGTTAAAGTCTAATGAGTTTTATTTTAATCACTTTCAGTTATTTTATTTTTAAAAGGATTTTATTAATTTTTAGAGAGAAGGGAAAGGAGGGAGAAAGAGAGGGAGAGAAACATCAGTGTGTGGTTGCCTCTCGTGTGCCCCCTACTGGGGACCTGCAACCCAGGTATGTATCTTGAGTGGGAATTGAGCCTGTCACCTTTTGGTTTACAAGCTGGTACTCAAACCACTGAGCCACACCTGTCAGACAAAATCTAATGAGTTTTAGCATAACTATTTCAGCAAACTTTTTACATTATCTTTGAAATACAGTTCAACAATTAAAATATGAATTTCTTCCATGAAGAACCAAGAAGCCACATCCTGCAGGAACCTCAAGTAATTCGCAACAAAATTAGAAAAGAGCAAATGAGAAAAATAAGCTGGTAAAACAGATTTTTTTAAAAAAAAAGGGCAGAAAGACAAATCTACCGTTGCCAATGGGCTTTCAGGTTATTCTCTGGATGTATATACAAAGTCTGTCTGGAAAAAGCCCAGCCATTGTTAATATAACAAGAACGGCTTGCATGACACCGATGTAGCCTGGCAGCCGAGAAGAGTGGACTGGAATGCGCATGCATGAACAACGATGACTTCACTGTACTAGTCAGTGGGGGCAGTAGACACTGTTGAGTGGGCATGTGTACTGTGTGGCCACTGCATTCAAAATGACCAAGTGAGTAGAGCAACGGATTTGCATCAAAATTTGCGTTAAGTTTGAGTATTCCTCCACAGAAACTATTTGCATTATTCAGAAGGCTGCAGCTACGGGCAACTGGTGACTGGCAGCTTCATCATGACAATGCGCCTGCTCATGCATCACGTCTCATGCAGTTCTTTGGCAAACCATCAAATCACCCAGGTGATACAGCCCCCCTACAGCCCAGATTTGGTGCCCTCTGACTTCTGGCTTTTCCTAAAACTAAAATCACTTTGAAAGGGAAGAGATTCAAACCATCGACGAGATTCAGGAAAATATGATGGGGCAGCTGATGGCGACTGGGAGAACTGTGTGTGGTCCCAAGATGCCTACTGAAGGGGAGTGAGGTGTCATTGTCCTATGTACAATGTATCTTGTATCTTCTTCAATAAATGTCTCTATTTTTCATATTACATGGCTGGATACCTTCTGGACAGACCTCATATATGCTCTCTAATCTCTAACATCCTCCCCGGCTATGGAGTGTTAAGATAATCATGAGACATAACCTGTAGAGATAGCCCAACTGCTTAAACATTAAGCACTCTGAAAGTTAATCAGAAAATTGAATTACCTAGAATAATTTTATCCCGAACATTCTGATAAAATAGGGTTTTTGACTTATAATTTGAAATATCCCAAACTTGATAAGTGTTATGTAAGGTCTGACACAGATGTGGCCAATTTGAAATAGAAGTGCCTGTCAGATTTTCAATGTCTATGTTACAGTTTGGCAATAATGTTATAATCTGACTAAATCAGTGATTTCCAATCATTTTCATCTCATGGCACACACAAACTAATTACTAAACTTCTGTGGCACACCAAAAAATATATTTTTTGCTGACCTGACAAAAAGGATAGGTATAATTTTGATTCGTTCACACTGGACGGTTATGTTGTGTTGGCTGTTGCCATTTTTTTATTTGACAATCTAAGGGGAAAGAGGTCAGCGCCCCCAATTACACAATCAGGTGTTGCATGTTTTAAAAATTCTTATGGCGCATCGGTGTGCCTCTTCCAGCACAATGATTGAAAATTGCTGGATTAAATGATATAGTTTGATTATAATGAGTTCGTTTGATTAGCATAGGTTCTGGGGACAGCACTAGCACGTTTTACTGGTTTTCTGTGTGACAGCAGGAGAGAGTTCTCATGTGACATGGATATGGTGGGTTAAAAACCTGTTCTGTATCAGGATCCATGGCATCCTGAACTTTATTTATATGTCAAAACAGTAAAATATGAAATTATCTCCTGAGAAACATATTTTAGGGATGTCATCTTAGGGCTTATAATGGATATCCTGAGATATATAACCAAACACTTGTGCTTTTACCCCAGAAACACTAAAAAAAAAATCTAAAACTCTGGTTCTTTCAGAAACTGACTCTTAAAGCAATGGTGGCAGGCAGGTGGTTTAAAAAATCTGTTAAACCATAATGGTTTACAGAACACTATTATATACTCAGCATCTTGGTAGGTACTATAAGGAAAGCAAATAAATATCAAACTATTTCCTTGCCTTAGGGAACCTACAAATTAGTTGGAAGGGCAAGCGGAGATTAGCAACTGTAAACATTTAGGGACTGATGCAAGATCCTATAAAATTAAACCTATTGTGTGTGGTACAAATTACAGAGAAAGGTTCTTAACTCAAGTCCAGGAATAAACTTCTCATGTGCGAAATTCTGCATGTTCATGTGTACATTTTCCTGGGGAAAGCAACCATTTTTATTTTTTAAACTGATTGCCAATGAAGAGAAATTAGCCTTATTATAAGTTCAATGGAGAGAAGATTCTCTTTAGGGAGCGAGGGACTGTGCTGGTCCTTGAACAAGAGGCTGAGCAGGGTCCTGAGGAGACCCTGCCACATTGAGGAGAACATCACTGATTAAGGACATCAGTAAGCTTGGGCAGGCGGGGCCGTGGGGGCAGGCAGGGCCGTGGGGGCAGGCAAAGCAGGGGTGGCCGTTCTGGAAGCCTCGATCAGCTCTGGAGCAGGAAGTTTATGTGAAAGTAACCCAGCCTTGGCTTTAAAATGATAAAACTTACAGTTTATTTTTTGTTTTAAGAAGGCAACTCTCTTTGGTTCTTTTATGAGCCATGCCAGAAAACATTGTCATTACTTTATAGTCAGGTGTCAATTTAAAAAAAACAGCAATTTGCAGTGTGATCCTCCACTTTACTCACTATACCTGACCTTAAGAGGCTCTTGGCTCCAAAAATAAAACGCATTTGTCACCACTGAAAATACTGACAAGAAGGAAGTACAGACTCTGAAGGAAATTCAGAAGAGGAGTTCCAAACCTACAGGGACTGCCGTTCGTGGGAAAGAGGTTCCAGGAGACCGACCCTCACAGTGACACTACTCGCTTTGGTGTATGAGAAGTTCTGGTACGTGTAAAATATGCACTTATTTTTCAGTCATGTTTCACCAAACAATCAAGCTTACTATATTATACTATTACATATATTTAATTATAAGGTATAGATATACATACTTTCTTCATTAATTTTTAATCCAAGTATTACTCATGCATCTGTTATATGGTTGGTACTGTTCAAATCCCCGTGGGGATAGAGAAAAAGCCAACGGGGAACCTGGAAACTTTCTGAATCGCAAGCCCAGGTGATGGTGAGTTGAGGTCGGCAAGACCACACACAGCCACACTTCCCTGAGAAGGACATGCCTAGGTGCTGTCTGCCTAAGGTCCACTCTGCTTCAGCTCTGTTCGGCCCATCTTCGACTTCCTACATCACATTCATATTTTATACAACACAGCTACACTATACAACGATTTACCATTTGAGTCTAGAGTCATGTATTATTTTATTATTTATGCAAGAGTTTCATGTCTCTACTCCAGATTTTCCAAAAAATATTTCAACTTTAGAGATTTTACACACACAACTAGAAACTACTCAACTATACTGCTACATATCATGACATGAAGGTGGGGAGATACATAGGAATACAGAATAAAGGACTCAAAGGAACGGGTGACTCTAAGATGAGGAGAAATAACATCATACAGAGCAAACAATTATCATTACTTAAAAATTTTTGCATTAAGACATTCTCATAAATGTCTTACACTGCTTTTACTGGGGCAAACTGCCAGCTGTTTATAAACATATTACAGTAATAAACTGAATTCAGGGGAAGAAGCTACTTAGAAGAAAGATGTTCCTTCCCCAAGACTTACATTTTCAATATGTAAAATCTGTGAAAAACAGGCCTGTAGTTTTGGAGAGCTGTCACCTGGTATTGTGGGGGAACAGGTGCTTCTGCATAACTAAATTCATGAAGTATCTAAACCTTCCTTAAGTGATAAAGCTGTTTTTCAGCCACTTTGAACAGAAAATCTTTATACAGTATTTAACAGGATATGCTGCCCTCTAAAGCAGAGGACACAGGGCCTAAGGCAGCCCTTCCTTGGTGGTGACAATCTATTAACAGCTATTGCTAATCTGGGCCACGCAATGATTTTCTCCTTCATTTTTGGCTTTTTATCTTCATCTGGGGGAAATCCATCAGCTCCTTTTCATGGTCATCACTGGGCACATATCCTCTCTCCACTTCAGATTTGTTAATCTATTGGGAACCAGAAAAACCATTCTAGTCTTAAAAGGCATTATACTGAATAAGAATAAATAGGCTCTGAGTGAAAGCCTGAGGCCGTTTAGGAAAGGCGGAGCCTCACTTTAAGCGCTAAAACTAGTGGTGGTGGTGGTGCTGTTTTTATAATCCAATTTCAGATTTACGGGTGTGTAAGGCTGAGGTTACAGGAAATCTGACTTCCACCTATGCTACATTTATAGCTGTGTTTTCAGCTGGCCTGTCAGAGAGCTTCCGGTGACTCATTTATTAAAATATTTATTGATTTTTTCTGTGGGCCAAGCACTGTAGATACAGAGATGAATAAAACATTCTACCTCCCACAGAGAGCTTGCAATCTAGCTGGCATGACAGGTCCCTGGGCAGCTAATTCACTGAAGGATGAGTAAGCTGAGAAGACAAGGAATAGGGCAAGGAGAAGGGAAACAGCATAAGCAGAAAAGTTAATGCACACAAATGCTTGGCGTCTTGGGCAATGTCGGCTGACTGCTGCAGTGCGTGAGGATCCGGGGGCAGACGGGGAGGCAGAAAGGCGGGGGGCTGCTGCTAAGGGCCTTAAGCATGCTGCTGCAAACTTTCTGTTGACAAAAAAGAAATGCGAGATAGTTTTGAGCACAAATGATGACCAGATCATATACGGATGAGCTTTAGGAAAATATCTCCAATAGTGGGTGCAGAACATAGATTGCCATTGGGCAAATGGAGGACTACCCATCGGCAGGTCACTTCAACAGTCTAGTGAGAAGATGAGGCTTGAATCAGGCAAATAGAAGTGGAAGATTGAGAAGAAGAGGGATCTGAGACTTGAAAGTAGAGCTGATAGGGTTTTTGTTGACTGATTATGAAGGTTCAGGAAGAAGGGAGGGTTAAAAATGATTCCTGCTTCAAACTTGAAGACTGATTTCTAGAGACTGATATCATTAATAAGGTAGGGCAGCAGCTTAATGAAATGAGTTCAAGATAGAGGCACGGTTTCAAGGTGGAGACATCAGATATGGATTGTAATTTGGGGATTCAGAGCTCAGGGAGAGAGTGAAGCTGGAGACGCCGACTAAGGGAATGGATCGTTAGCATTTAGGGCGAAACCGAAGCCCTGGGTCATGGTAAGACTGTCCAGGAAAAGGTTTTCTCCCTGATCTTATGCTCTGTCTGTGGTTTTGAAGAGAAAATAATCCCCAAACTTTAGCATTTGTGGTCAGAGTTTCTTCTTATTTTGTTAATACAACAGAAGTATCACTATGTTTCTAAATAACTCTGGGCTGCGGTGTTATCTAGACCAAAAGGGAAAAAAAAAGGAAAAAGTGACGTAAACTGGCAGAATTTTTCACTTTTTATACAGTGGGTATGATTTATACATGAACTTCCAGCTGGGTTTTGACTTCTAATTAAGCCCTAATAACATATATTTAGCACTTTGTTTCTAAAGCTATCAAGCCTCCCACAGGCATGAAGATGGTGTGGGGAGGAAAATGTGGCAGAAACAGCTTTTTTGATCTCTTGGAAAACAGTGCTGCTCTACATGCCTTAGTAGTAAAAAGACTCACAGACCAGGTAACATTTTATGGAGACTTGTAATGATAAACTGGCCCTGTAATAGGTAATCCACTACTGCCCTTTTAAAATGCTAACCCAAATTATTATAATTTTGAGGGCTAATAAGGATAATAGTAGAAAGAAAAGTTGAGCTTCCTGAATAAATACCAATTATTATTGTGAGAAAAGTTCCCTTCACTATAATCAGGTTTCCTGAACATCTTTATAAAAAGGAAGGGGGATTACTTCATAGTTATTACGTGCATGGGTCAACAGAGCTTGTGGTAAATTAACTTACATTTTTAAAAATACAGAAATGCTACTTATGAACCATCTTCCTACAATACATAGAACACAGTGTATCTATGTTACCACAGCTCTATGCTGGTTGACTAATTCTAGAATAAATGCACAAAAGATCAGAGCTGAACTCTCCAATCTTGGATCCACCTTTGCCGGAGTTTAGAATTTGCTAAGCCAAGTCAGTGAAGAGAAGATTTTAGAACACACATACCTTGTGGTCTTTATTGTAAATGAAAAAATGTACAAAAATAAATAACTCATCTCGAAAAAGATTTTATGTTTTAGGCTTATTGTATATAACGCAATTTTTAAATTTACTCTTTACTATATTTCTTCCATTACCATTTAGTCCCACAATTTAGTATTGAGTTTAATGATAAAACAGAACTCGCACAACTAACAATGGTTCTTAAATCTCTAGGCCTAATTGTGAGGAAATATTGCTGTTTGATGATCTTCACAAACATTAAGGACATGCAGCTTCATTAAGCAAATAAATGAGCTGACACACAGTAAGAGGAAGAACTTGAATGCAAAGACAGAAGCAGGACCCACAACTTCTTCAAAAACACAGAGTAAAAGAAAAAGAGATGAGTTTCAGAACGGTATTGTTTTATTATCTGAGGCATTTTTTTTCTATTCACAATAATTTTTGCCTTTCTTAGATCTTTGAAATGACAAATATCAGGGGGAAATACACATTAATAAAGGTAGATAATCAAATCAACTCCATAAAAGAGTTTAAACTGACATCAGGTAAACTGAATCATATGAACCTGAAAGGACAACATTTTGAGATATGGGATTATTAAAATTATTTGAAATTACCTGGGATTACCAAATCATTTAACAGAAGCAAGACATATAAAGTTGGTTTATTAGTTAAACCTTAAAGAATCTCATAACAAAAGAGAACCTTAGAGATGATCTACTCCAACTCCCTTATTTCAGGTGAGGAAATGAGAGTTAGCCTGCTCAAAGTTACACTCCTGGTTAATGGCAGGGTCATGACCTGTCCTCTAGGTCAATGCTTCTTTTCATTACACCAAGTCTGTTATATATATATTTTTAAGATATAATTTATTTATTTTTAGAGAGAGGGAGAAACATGGTTGTGAGAGAGAAACATCAATCAGTTACCTCTTGTATGCACCCTGACGGGGGACCAAACCTACAACCAACACATGGTGCCCTGACCCAGAATTGAATCAGTGACCTGTTGCTTTGTGGGATGATGCCCATCCCGCTGAGCCACACTGGGCAGGGCCCAAGTCTGATATTCTTAATCTAGCACTATCAGAAAGTTCAAAGTGTTAAGTCACAACAAATGGCAGGTGTGCTGTTGAGATATTCCCAGGGTCTTCAACCTGAGCTGAAAGGTTTTTAAGCATTCAGCTATAAAGGCCACAGTGAATAAAGCACCTCACCTATAACATTTTTATAGAGCAGTCTTCTAAAAAGGAATAAACTGCAGAAGCTCAACAAAAGGTAGAACGGTCATCTTCTCTCAACTTTGGGCCAACTGGCAGACTAGATCTCCCAGGTCTCATAAAAAGTTTGTTTAAAACAAGTGAAAGATTTTAAATAAAACCCTTAAATGTCTTAACAATAACAATTAGTTGACATAATAATTAGATGTTTGTAAGTTAAATGAAAGGGAACTAATTTCAATAGGAGTCAATATTTTGTTTGAAAATTGGTATAGTTTGGATCATGACTGACAGCTTGAATAAACAGCTCATTTTGTTAATGATAGCCTGGATTATCACATTTCATGCAGGAAGTAAGATTACAAAATCAGCACCTAAAAATATTATATTTCTCAATATCCCTTAAAAAATCTAAGTAAAAGATACGCAAATTAATAACCTTCTGGTTCTTGCATAAAAAAGGAGCACAACTAATTCAATGACATGAGAAGATGGAAAGTAAGATGAAATCAACCCACTGATAATTCTGACAGTTCAAGTTTTTAATAATCAGAATTATTTCTGAACTCTCTGAATATGGAAAGGCTGCTTATTACTGATCAGGAAGGGTTGTCAGTAAAATTAGAACTTTCTTTTTGTTTATAAATCCTGTCCACTATAAAAACCTAAAGCATCACATTCAAGTGATAAGAAGGAGTCATTCTCTAAAATAATTCCGTCTTAAGAGCTCTAGGGGAAAACACTTAGACTTTTACAATATTTTGTTTTGTCAAAAATAGTTCCAATTACATGAGAGTTTTTAAAAAAAGTCTTACTCTCAAAAAATAGCAGAAACAGTTTTTAAATGCATAAGTGTGATAACATTTCAAGGCTTTGAATGGGTCCACAAGTTGCTGGTATAATCAGTCTGTCAAAAGAAACAAGACACCACCACAGTGAAGCAAATGGTCTTACATGTTAATGTTAACACAGTTAGTCAAATAGTCAATCAAGAAAATCCTGTACAAGGTTTGCTCTGTTTACTGGGAAAACAAACTCTTCTTAGCAACTGTTTAAATAACTCTCACAGATGCTACAGACCTTATTAGTGGCCTATGATTAAAAAAATATGTATTGCTAATACTGTATCCTGACTCATCTATTTTCCCATCTGCTAGCAATTCTAACAATATGAAATATCAACAGAATGGCTAACAACAATAATTTTCTATGGCAATTTTGATGCTGAACTGCCTATAGCATTTTGTAAGATTTACCAGGGCATGCCTCAGACTGCTTTGAGTTGTATGTGGCCTGGAGCGACATACCCCTTTCTCCCCTAATATTCCATTTTAGCTCATATTTTTAACTGTGCTGAACAGAATCTGGTTTGGTTTTACAAAAGACTGTTCATGGAGGCTGCCACGCTCACTTCACTAACGAGAGAATGGGAAACGCAACAAAGAACTAGCAAAAATCTGGTCAGATCCACTGATTAGTTTAGATGTATATAAATAGGTAAAGGGCCTTCTGCTGAAAAGACAGGGCAACAGGAATAACAGGCAGTAAAACAAACAAACAAACAAACAAACAAACATCAATATGTTTAGGCATTTCCTGATTTAATCAGCATCACTGAGAATGATACAATGAAAGAGCTCTCAAGTCAGCTGAAACTATTATGAAAACCTTACATATACACTTTATGATACATATTTACAAAATAGTGGTACTTTCTGATACATTATCTAATAAAAGCTAAATTCCTCACTGTAAATTCCTTATAAAATGAGCTCTTAAAAGTGGCATTAACACCAAGTCTATTGGCACAGCCTTCCTCCCCAAATAGGCACCATTTTTACCGATCTGGATGGAGCTCTATCTACATGTAAATCTGTCCTGAGCTGAATGGCCCCTGTCTTCTTACTGGATTACTGTAACTATTCTGTGAGTATAACTGGGAATTGCCATGAAGCATCTGTTTTGGTTGTTTAACCCCAGAGCATCTACAATAAATTTAAGACATTTAGATTCTATTTTCATTCCGAAACGAAAGGGAGAAAACCATTTCTTATAGATATCAATGGAAGAGAAGGGGAAAGTGCCAATTACTGATCATTTACAATGTGTTACACACTACCTGGATCCTAGCAGTCACTAAACTTTACGGGGTAGACTTCACCATCCCCCTTTTATAGGTGAGGACTCTCGGAGGGACCAAGTGGCCCACGTGAGGTCAGAGCTGGAGGTGCTCATGCAGGCACTCAAAGGCAGCATCAGATCCACAAACCTAAGTCTGGACTGGAGACCACTGAAGCTGTTTCTAGGGTTTTCTAAGAACTATAAAGGTACTTAAAAACCCAATTATCACATGAAAGTTTGTTTTTTTTTTAAACAGATTCTCTTTTTAATAGATTAAAAACAGAGAACCTCTGCTTAAAAAAATCCCACCTTCCCTCCCAGGTGGTACCTAGTGAGGTATATAACTTATAAGATATTCATTAACATTTTAGTTGTAACTGGCCTTATGAAACAAGCACGTATTTTCTATTTAATCAGCTCTCTAGCAAAATAAACACATTCCTACACAGTGCTTTGAAAGAGATGCCATACTTTTATCAATAAAAAGGGATATGCCGCAACAAGGCCGACGGGACATGTCCCCTTGACGCACAGGCGAGGCCTCGCCCGTGTCCGCTCAGACTGCCCGCGGCTGCCCTGCTGCTGTGTTTAGCTCCGGCGGCTGAGCCGCGGGCTGACGCCTCACTGCAATGGCCCCATCCTGGAGGGGCCTGAGCCCCGCGTGAGAAAGAAATGGCGAAATTCTAGTCGTGTTTCTGAATGGCAGTTGAACACTCATTCCTCTTATGCTTTTCAGTTTCTAGTAAGCAGTTTTGCCTGCTAAAAATATCAGGAAAAAGTTAATTCATGCATAGCTCTGCTTATATTGTAAACAGCTCTAAAATTCTGAGTAACTTGAAACCAACTAGTAATTAAATCTCTCCAGCTCTATTAAGAGGCAGATGAAGAAGTTATATTAGCTTTGACTGATATTTTATTTCAGTGATTATGATGAACACTTTGAATAATTTAAAACACTGATAAAGCCATAAATGAGGGATTAACAAATTCAGTGATAAACTTTACATACTTCGTTTATTTAAAAATTACAGCAAAAGAAAAAGAAATCAATAAAATAAAAATAAAAATTAACTACAGCAGGTTCTCAAATAACATTTCATTCAATGTCTTTTTGTTATAACATTGATCAGGGGAAAAAATCAATTGCTGGCCAGGACCACTGCCTGTGTGGTTTCTGCCCACATTCCACAATGTGCACGTGAGGTGAACCAGCACGCCCACATTGTTGCAGTCTGAGTGACAGTGGGTGTATCTGTGAGTGGCCCTGTGGCGGAGGGGTGTCCTGTCTCCGGTTGGTTCCCCCAGCACCCTAAGCTGAAGGAATACACTCCGGCCACCCATGAATCTGAACTGGAATAAGCGGGTTGGAAAGAATTCTCTGGTTTTTATTAATCTTTCTTAAATATATGTAGAGCTCACATTTATTTCAATGTTTAATATTAGAAGCATTTGGGGTCTTTATTTAGAAGTTTGGTGATGTTTCATGACCAGAATTATGCTGTAGAAACTTAACTCTTATTTATATCAATTAGCCTATAGTAAAACTGGTTTTGTTACACGTAGCTTCGCTTAAAGTTGCAGTTTCCAAGAACCTATCAATACAATTAAGTGAGGACTTGTACATGATTAGTTATGGAAGATCATAAACATTAAAAAAAAAGTCCTCCAAATATATCTATAATTAGCTTATTGGGCAGTCAAAGCTCTGTGTAACTATTATATAAACTTAAAATAGTTTCATTTTTTTCCCTCCAATCACACTTTTCCAGATGTGCTGTGCCAATTTCCCTGACATGTCCGCTAAGGAATCTTAGGCAGATCTCACTGATTTCTCATCACTTTTAGTTAGTAAAAGTCCAGATCAATTGTAAACTTCAATTTCATATTAAAAATACGAGGGGGGACCCCAAAAAGACCGAAATTATCTTCTAGAGGATGGGCCCCTTATAGTACAGGCTTCCCCTGCTAGGTGAGTGGTCTAGGTACACATCTGTATCAGTGTACCAGCTGGTGGTGGTGCGAGGGGCTGTGTTCAGCTTCAGTGAATTTTTTTGAAGACTCAATGTGTTTGCTCATTTCATGATGGGTGATTTACAGGTATACTTGCTCACACTGCGCTGAGTGTTTAGCAGTTTTTGACCAAAAATGGCATGACCTTGTCCCCAACCCTCGCTATTAACCCAATCTTTCCCGGAGCAACTATTTTTTTTTGTTGTTTCTTGGGATGAAAAAAGTCCTCAAAGGGAAACGTTTTGCTGATGTGGAAGAGGTGAGACAAAAAATGGCAGAAGCACTAAAAGACCTCAAAATTGACAAGTTCAAAAATTGTTTTGAGCAGTGGAAAAAACACCTCAATAGGTGTATTGTATCAAATGGAGAGTACTTTGAAGGTGGCTGAAGCTTAAAGATGTACGAATACATAATTTTTTATAAATAAATTCCTATTTTGGGGGGTTCCCCCTCTCATGGATCTTGTCCCGCACCGAGAGACCAAGAGACCTGCAGTGGGAAAGGATAATGTTTGTATCCAGGACCTTCTCCCAAATCTTTTCAAGGTCTAGCTCCTCTGCTGTTGGGAGCTAGGTAGGATACAGGAATCTTTTGATGTAAATGGTTACTTGTTAGTGGGGGCAGGTCTCCCTGGCCTTGCTCTGGTTCGGGTGATCGCTAGTGGTCTGTGCACAGAAGAGGGTGTGTGTGTGCATGCGTGTGGGTCTCCCGAAGTGGTGGTGGGTATTATCCTGCTGCTCGCCCTTCTGGGAGGGGGCAGCCATCTGTGTTGGGGAATTGTCTCTTCTGGCCTGGAAGTCCCGTTGGCAGCCTATGACTTCTGACCTCCATTTTTAGAGCCACTGAGGTAGCAGAGGTTCTTCTCCACACTCTCCAGGGGCCATGAGGACCCCAGGAACAGGAGAAGTCCAAGCCTCTTCTTTGTTAGTACACTGGTCCTACACCACGGTCCTTAGTTATCCTACAGGCCTTGCTTCTATCTACAGAAGTCTCCTACCTACAAAGCTCTTTAGAAGAGAAGGAGAAATTTTTTATGTCTGTTAATACATCTTCCAGATTTCCAGAAACGTACTGAGTTCTGTTCAAGTGGCATGTCAGCAGGTTTGCAGGTTCAACCAGCCCAGCTAGCAGCTGGCTGGGACCCCAGGTGCCAGTCTCCCAGCAGGCAGCACCAACCTCTGTGAACGGCTCTCTGGAAGCCCACTCCCTCCCCTTTCCGATTTTAATCAAAGCAAGAAAGGAGCTACTTTATTCCCCTTCCACTAGACCACTCAACTGTGAATTCCATTAGGAAAGGAACTTTTGTAAACTGATGCATCCCCAGCTCCTAGAACACTTCCTGGAACATAGCAGGTACCAAATAAATATTTACTGAATGAATGAAAAATGGTGGGGCTCTCAGTGAGCCCTGGAAGGAGGCACCTGGCTTCAAAGGTTGGTGGCTCTCTTTGGAATGAGTCTGCTGTTTTCAACTGCGGGCTCTAGTGCCAGTGTGCAGCAATAGGAAAGGTCCCTTTCAAGACCATGGTATGTATCTTTTAACTCTAAAGAAAAAACGTGCACATACACGCACCTGTGTGTGTGTGTTATCAAGTAAGTGCGTTTGCAACTGAAGTAAAACAAAAAGAGTATCTGGGAAAATCAGGGTGTTACCCAGGATACTTCACTGATTTCACTACAGAACAGCCCCTTGCTCCATTACATGTTTATTCTGCATTCCTGATAATACATTTATTTTAATCTCTATTCATTCTCTTTTTAAAAAATGGCTTCTGTCAAAACATTCTTTAAAATGATAATAAATACCACAGTACACTCCTTCGGTAAACAGGAATGGAATGGAGTGGTCTGGGAGGGCATATTTCTCTCAAATATCACTGAATACAGCCATTTATTAACTGCCTACTGTTGTGATATTGCAATATTTGTTCCAACAATTTAAATTGTGATTATCACAAAAATGAGTCAGAATTTACATATCATAATGCAAAATTTACTTTGCCTCATCTATAAAAAGGAGTTTTGAAATAAAATAGAGTCAGCTGAAAGCCAAAAATCATGAAACTCAGATTATAATACATAATTTTTTGTGAAGCAACACCTACAAATAAAGGATTCTTAACACTTTAGGTTTGAGGTATCCAATTTTGTAGTTCTTTTAAAACACCACAGAATAAGAATCGTGGGAGTGGTTTATAAAATAATATGAACTCAAAATATGGCAAATATTCTTTAAAAACTTAAAGATCAATAATAAATTTTTATCAAAGTTCTTCATCCTTACTTGCCACATGAGTCTTGGAAAATAAAATTTACCCAAAAGGAAACATTTTAAGATTCTCATTAACTTTAGAATGGCATGAGTTGTGGCTGAAACAGTATTTTTAATTTCCCTGGTATTAACAGACAGATGTACAAATTCAATTAAAACCCCATGAAGGAATTCAGGAATTAAAAAGGATAGGAGGGAAAAAGAAAGGATAGGAGGGCTCCTGGGACACTGTTTAGAAAAATTAAATCCTTCTCTCCTTTAATAACAGTCAGTCTTGTGCCAACTCAAAAGCAAAAGCATCAACGGAGTAAAACTGAAGCGGACAGCTTCTGCCCTTGTCCTTTCATTAATAATTGTTTCAAAAATATTCATAAACGCTATTAATCTAAAGTAAAATCAAACAGAAAATGAGACTAAGTGAACATAAAGCTGGGTAATTATTAACTTAATGTCTTGTGGAGGAGTCCTCAACTTTCAAATGTAAATGGCTCAAACTTTCTGGTTTTGAAGAAGATAATACTGTTTGTGAGTTTATCATCATAGGCCGAACAACCGACATAATACAAATCACTGAAAATAAAGATGGGAAAGTAACATGCCAGTGTTATTTGCAAACAAAAGAACCTAAAAGTAAAAATTTATTACAAACTAAAATTTTCACACTTAGATGACAATAGTAAATAAAAGCCCAAGAATGACACAAAAGTGAATTTTTAAAAATTGTTTTTGGTGTCAACTATTTACTAGAGAACAAGGCATCAAAATTTTATCTAAAATCTTGCCTTGTAAAATGAATATATTCCCAAATATTCCCAGAATTTTTCAGTGCTGAGCTGACCAAGCGGCGGTCCACCTCAGGGGCAACACGACTTTTGGCTTGATCTTCCTGTGGGCCCAATACCTGCTCTCTCAGTAGTTTCACTGCCAATGTGGACACGGAGCAGAGGCAGGGAACTGAGATGGGGGCACTTGACAAAGAGGGGCTACTCTCACTTTGCATCTGCTGGGAAGCAGGAGACTGTGGCTACTGGTGGAAACTTAGGGATCAGAATTTGAGCTCTCGTTTGAATAATATATATTAATAGAAAGTAGTTCTGCTGGTAAATCTTCAAATTTTATTTTTCAGGATGAAATTTCAGCTCAGCTTTAAAAAGTTCGATTTCAATAAGATTAAAAAGAAAAATGCATCTTAATTACTGACTAAATGAAAGCCATACTGTTGGTTTACCTCCTGTGGAAAAGTAACAAAAATGCTCTGTGGCTGTTAAATTCAACGTGCTCTTGAGGAACTTTTCCTAAGACAGTGTTAGCTAGTAACTGATACATGCTGTTACTCAGAGTAGCTACCCACTGGATAATTGCTCTTAAATTATTTTATATTAACATACAATGTCACGTAACTCCCAATCCTGAATAAATGACCAAACAGACCTATGACTAGTACCTGGGGCCGACAGATGCTGGAATTCTCCGAAGCATTCTTAAGGAAGAATGCTCTGAGTGAAATTTCCTTTGCCTAATTAGATTCAGTGTAAAGACGCAATACTGCAAAGGATAAAGTAATTTTGAAAAATACTGCATGCAAAGAAATTACCTTCAAATTGACTCATATACTGCAAGCTGGTCCACACAACACTGCCCATTTCCCGGTTCCCATGACACCCAGCCTACTTTCAGTTAGGACCACCCATCTGAACACACTTCTTCCCGCTATCAGTCTTTGTTTGTTTAACCAAAATGCATGACCTTGTAACTGTCAGGTCCACCCCCAACTCTACTGCCGCCAACCGACGCATCTCTTCTAATCACCCCCAGCTGCTCCCGGTGAGTTCCCTGCCTTCTCTCACGCAAGCACACTGTAAGGCCTTTCAGGTGCGCCACCTTCACTCCCACAGACTGCTCGATAGAGCAGCCGGCTGTGCTGGACCATGCTATCAAAGGAAGGGAGAGGAGAGAAATATTGAAACTTTGTTTTTCATTGGCCATCCTGAATTATACCAGTTAATAATAAAGAGGGCAGATTTCCTAGGTGGTTTTGCCAGGTTGACAGCAGTGGATGTTTTCCCATTTTCTGTCAATTCTCTGCTCTCAGTACTATTAAAAAAAAAAAGATATTGTTTATTGACTCTTAAGAAGTGGTAGGTTTTCAACCTTTCAGAGTGACCAAATAATTGGGAACCATGTTATGAAGTCTCTTAAATCCCATTAAGAAATTAACTTATAGAAAACTTTTGGGATAGCTGCAAAGGTGGAAGCAATAGGATAAAATAAAGTTAATCCTAAATGCACTGAACTGTAACCAAAGTGACTTCTGAATGGGTAGACTGCTTCTGGAAAGGGCAGGAGGTGAAGGGAAATGGTTTATTGGCTTCAGGAGTCTAAAGGTTTATAAAGGACGGGAATTTGTCCGTGAGAAGTAAGGAGATGGGCCACTATCAGATCAATGGTACTTGGAGCTGAAAATAGGGGGCCACTGGGCTCTGCCAATAGGATAACTGATGCTCCTGAACTCCTCTCACGGGGGCAAGCGATCTTTGCCTCTAAGTGAAGGCAGGGTAATTGGCTATCCAGCACCCTCTGGTGGCCATCCTTGGCTCCACATATTTTCTTCCTTTTAAGAGCAGATAACCTGCTTTCCTTAAAAAAAATTAGTAGTTATTTCAAAACCTTTTTTTAGTCAAGGTAGAAATCACCACTAGGAGTGTTGGGCTATGGCTAGGTGTAAATCTGACACCCCAAAAGTAAGCTACACAATGATTCAAGGAGAGAAAATATTCCTTTGAATGTGTTTAAAATCCCATGGGTGAAGCTACTTAAATGAAAAGATCTAGTCAGTACTTAGCTATTTAAAACTGAATTCTTTGAAGCAGTACTCTACATGAAATATTCTTTTGTATTGTATTCATACTGCTGTAAATGTTATGCACATAATAACTAACATGTTTTGAGTGCTTAGAACTGGCAGATATTATACTGTTAGGTAATAGTCCTATGAAATAGTACTATTAATACCACCACTTTTCAGAGCTTAAATTTTCAGAGGTACTAAGAGTTTAAACTTACCCAAGACACTGAGCTACTAAAAGATGTGGCCAGGATTTGAACCCAAGGCAACCTAATTTCACAGCTGGCACTTCTAAACATTGTAAGTAGAGATACATAAGATTATCAGCCATGATAATTTCTTCTTAGAATGGGAAGGGTTTCTTAAATGTTTTAAATTGGACTTAGATTAGCAGAGAGACTTGCAGGTTAATGACACTTAAGCGCTGTGCCAGCTGAGCGTTTATTTCTTAGAATGTTTCTTCACATGCACCTCAGAGCCAGAAGTGGAATTTATAATTGACCACAAGAGCCTGAGATTAATATTTTTAAAATCATAGTATATTATAAAATACAATTTACAAAGCACATTTATATACATTGCATCAGATGGACCTCATAATAATTCTGTGAAATGGGATAGATTCTGTAGGCATTATTCTTACTTTACAGATAAGATTAATGAGGTTTAGAATGATTAAGTAGCTTCCTTAAGTAACACAATGTCCTCAAAATCTAAGCTGTCCCAAATGACTGAATTTACACTACATTAACCTATAACTACATTAATCTATAACTTTTACCCTCTGATACATAGGAGACAAAAATGAGAATTTTCATGATAAGGCAACATAAAATCTTACTTATTCTAGATAATTCCGTTTCACTTTATTTCTACAGCATTATCTACAACAAATAATTCAACAGTAATTACTACTGTGGAATAGGCAAACTTTTATTTCAAGGAAGAAAGAAACAGAAGTGAGAAAGTGAAAAGCCACAGAAAACAGAGTAACAGGTATGGACCATTAGGCCCATGCTGAGTTGGGAGCAAAACGGACCCAAAATTATGAGGTTAGGATGATTACGCAAAGTACTCAGCATTTTGTAAATCTTTAATTTTGTAAAATGAGTTAAAAATTTTGTTACTTTTTATAACCCCTAAGAGATGACTGAGAGGCATAATAGCCTTTACATGGCAGATCAAGAACATTGCAAAAGTACTTAGCAAGTAAGCGATTACTTTTGTTTAAAAGAAAATAGCTTGTGATTTTAATTACAAGGCAAAGCCACAATTTCTTTCTGAACTTAAAGCAATGCCACTTAGAAACATTCCTGCTGCACCCATCTCCACTCCCACTATTCTTGGAGGACTCAGGTCTCTGTCTGATCCAGCCCCAGCTGCCCTGGAGTGGTCTCAAAAACCTCACTACAAAACGTGGTTATCTACCTTCTCGTACACACCTTCAAACTCTCTTATTTAGCCTTTAGCATCAACATTGAAATACTTTTAAGTATCTTCTATCTTAAGCAAACAAACCAAGAAAAATAACCCTGCCTTCATTTCCACCTACCCCTCCGGCTGTCACATTTTCATTCTCTTCTCCTCTTGAAAGTCAGGCTTGTCAGTTAGGTGTGGAGAAATCAGTCTCTACTTTCTAAACCGGTCATCACACTTTAACTCACTCCATACTGCCTCTGAGCTCCCCTCCCCCATACTCTCCAAACCGCCCTCGCTGAGTCATCAAAATCAAATAAGTTATTTTTCATTTATGTCTTACTTGGCCCCTCAAGCTGCATGTTATACTTTGTCCACTCCTTCCTTCTCATTCTTCAGATCTCAGCATTTCCCAAGTGCCTAACAAATGCTTGTTAAATAAAGACAGAAATAAGCATAAGCACATCCTCATAGTCTAAAAGCTACTACTCCTAGTGTAAATCTCTAAAAATGCTTTTTAGGGTTTCTAGTTCATCTTGGTTATGTTCAATTTTGGGGCGGAATTTTGTCTTGGCCAGATACTGTAAAGCTTGAATTCTTAAAAATTAGTGTGTAATTTTTTTTTTTTAAGAGCTAGCTGGCTATCAAGAACAGAAGAATAGATATTACTATTTTAGTAATATCTGCTAATAGTAGATATTAACAAAAGATGGCTCATCATCACTCAGACTGTGAATCATCAATAATACATTTATAATAAGAGCCATCTTACATTTCAAAAACCACCATGGAAGATTCTGCTTACTAATTTATCAGTGTTTATCATCACTATGGCATATTTGAAGAAAAAATTTAATATTAATCATCACAGATGTTACTGTGATAAAATTTCCCGAAATCAGAAGTCATCTGTATATCCACATTTGATGAACAAAAATGTCCTAATCAATGTATTAATTAGCTCAATTCTCAAGCTGTAGAGGGACCTCAGTCCAAATGGTTGACATCTTACTGTGAACCACTTGAGGCCAGAAGGTTGAGTGACTCCCTGGTCCATGTGCCCGAGAGGCCTGCGCTTTGGTTCGTATCACCCTGGCCAAAAGCACCATGAACAGGGGCCAGAAGAGGAGGCAGAGTGTAGCACACACACTGGGAGAGAAGAAACACGGCAGAAGAGGCTGCGATGGCGGAGAGGGCCTATCCCGGCCCCCCCCAAAAGCCATTCACTTCTCAAGCACAGTGAACGCAGTATCAGAGCTGACAGCAATAGATTTTTTACCAGGCTGTTCTGAAGGCTGCTGGTTTTTGGAAAGAAAAAATCAAATTATCAGAAACATTAATCCACAATATAATTAAATATCATTTATTAAAGAACAGACTCCATGTAATACAACAAAAATGAGGTCTGAGAAGAAACATGATGCATTTAAAATATTTAAAAATAAAAATAGGTCTCTTAAGGGGGTCTTTTAAACATCATCAGTCATCAACACTATAAAACTCAGCATCGAGTTAAAAGAAGAGAAACAAAACAAAGCTTTAAGAATAGTGTAAAGAGCAGATTTAATAATACCCCCCCCTCACGTCAAATCTGAAACGATCTGGTTGCTCCCCTACAATTGCTTCTTCCACTTTGTGCCATCCCCGAGTGGCACCACGAAAGTGGCTCTGATTGAGTTAATCATGACATTTGGTCATGATTAAATATGGTAAACAGAGTAGCGTGTGTTAGTTCGTTTTAAAGAGAACCATCTAAAACTATAGGAACTATCTACACATTAACTACGTTTCAAGGCAAAGGCAGAGAAAACATCGAAATTTGACAATTAATCCAACATGTGCTTAATGTAAGTTAAAAGTTTTTATTAAAACCATTGGGGGAGAAACGTTTTATCTTCCATGTGTACAGAACATAATAATACCCTCTGTTTTCTTCCAGATAACTTGTCAAAACCGGAAATGCGGGGGAAAGTGAGAACCCGGTAGTGATTTTCCAGCAGACACGAAGAGCTGGGAGCACCTCAGTCCAGTGCAGAGAGCTTTAGTGCCCCACCAACTCTAACACTGGGCGGATATGGGATTATATTGGTTAGGTGATGAAAGGTCAAGGTGATTATCAGGTCTAATCGTAATTGCAAAGGGCAGTGACATGAGGTCACTGTAACAGAGCTATACTTTGTATTTATCAGCAGTCTTAAGGGTAAAGGTTCTGGTTGTGGGGCCCCCTTGTAACTAGGATTTTCATTCCAATAGAAAAGGGGGAAACAATTGATTCCAGGTGAGAGCAATGTTGCCTGCCCTCCACCTTCCAAGCTGAGAACTGACAACCATGTTACCGGCAAACGCAAAAACGCATGAACAGGTTTTAGTGTTGCAATAAAACAACACTTACCCTCATCCCCCATGTGGCATTTTTAATGACATGAATAACAGATTATGAGCCAAGTGATAATTATTCAAAATTGATTTCATTTCAAAAATAACCACAGCCAACATTATTTTTACACAGTCAACCCCCAAATTTTCCAAGTTCCCTAAGCATCTTTAAATTTTATCACTGTTGATGACCTCCCCTATCACTACATACGTAGACTTTAAAACACATGTCTTACCTCCAGCTCCCTAGCAGCCCAGGTGCACCCCCAGTGCCCCTGACTGAGGGCCGGGGGCTCCTGTATTCCTCCTCTCTACAAATTCCTCTTGTGGATTCCTCTGCAGCAGTCCACGGGCAGCTCATTCAGCTATTTCCCATCCCTGCCCGCCACCAGAAAGAACTACCCTCGCAGCTCTGACTGCTGGACAGGCTTGGGAAAACTGAAATTTGGGGGTATAAATTGGCAATGGCTACATAAGCAAAATGATCGCACCCAGGGGAGTGGCCCTAATGAAGGAAGGGGAAGGACAGAGAAAAAAGGCGCCAGGAGTCTGTTCCAGGGTTTTTCAACCTTGACAATGATGACATTTCGGGCTAGAAGTTCTTTGCGACGGATGGCTGTCCTGTACATTGTGTAAGGTTTAACAGCAACCCTGGCTTCTACTCTCTAGATGCCAGTCACTGTGCCCCAGCGGTGAGAACCGAAAATGTCTCCCAACATTCATTACCAAAAGGTCCTTGGAGGGCAAAATCATCTCCGGTTGAAAACCAGTGGTCTACTCTGAGTGTCTCAGGCATAGAGAGTATAAGAATAAAATTAAAGACAGAAAGGGACCTGAATTCAGACCCTTGAGCTATGTGTGAAAGAAGCTAGTGGCTCTTGGTAACATGGAGTGCCCCTCTCTGTGAACACTACTCAATGTAACAGACAGGAGTGAGCCCAAGGACAAGGGCACTGGAGGTGAGAAGTGAGAGAAATTCACAAGGAAGACTGCGGCCTCCGCCTCTCACTGATAAGGTGGTCCCCATGTGTCTTCTGAGGAGCACTTAAACTTCTACTTATAGCTCTGGCTTATAAAGCCCATCAGGAAGCAGGCGAGAGTGGGGTGGGGGCAGGGATGGGGAGCTGAGAAGTGGAGAGGCCTTACATACCTAAGCTAAGCTTAAAGCAGGTCAAGCCTACCTTCTAATCAGGTACTAAGGAACTGAAATAGGAAAGGGCCATAGCCCACCTTCCCAGCTGGCAGAACCCAGAACGACTCATACTGCCCCCAAAGTTTCCAGAGAGACTTCAGATGACTAAAACAAACCACAGGAAAGCAAAAGAACATTTTATTTCTTCCCCATTCATTTATTAAGTTTTGTGTCATGGAGAAAATCACTGAGTTCTTTCAGTTTCTGAGCCTCTCAAATAAAATGAAATATCATAACTCATTTCACAGGGTTGTTCTGAAGGTTACATGAGACCACAGACACCAAAGGTCAAGCGCAAAGGTGGGCACCACGGGCTCGTGCCCTCCTTCCTCTCTCTCAGCTCACGCGCACGCCCACACCTGCACCCGCTGCCACCGGCAGAGCTTTCCTCCATCTGCTCTTACATGTTACACTTCCCAGCTTCTGTTAGCATCTCGTTCTGGGATTTTCCTCTGCCCGTGTTCCTTGATGAGGTGGCCGTGGTACTTTCTGCTAAATGCACCTAAATCCTTTCAGTTCTGGTGACAAAAGAGAGCATGGCAGGGGTGCAATGGGGAGGATGCAGAAGGAAGGGTGCCAGTTAGGAGGATGACAAATTTGATCTTTATCACTCACTGTTCTACCCTTGGCAGCTCTGACTGAGTCCACTTGGGTGAAGACATAAAGGGATTTCTTTCTGTGTGGTAGTGTAGGCATGTAGTTTAGCAGGAAACTTGAGAGGCAGTAAAAGGATTAAAAGGGATATCAGGAGTTCAGCTTTTGGCATGTCAGAGTAAGCTTCCAACAGACTAACTCCTTCACAGATAACAACCTTAAACGGTGGACAAAATACAAAACCAACTACTGAAGGCTCTGAAGGGTAAACAAAAACACATTTCCCCTCCACAATAGACATTTACAGTATCTGGGAGGTAATCCAAACATTACTCGACATACCAAGAATCAGGAAAATGTGATCTCGTCTCAAAGGAAGACACAATCCACACAGAACAGCTTTGACACGACCCACATGCAGAAACTGCAGGACTTTAAAGCAGCTATAATTATACTCAGTGAGGTGTGGGAAAATAAGCTCATAATGAACAGAAAAGTAAGAAATCTCGGCAGAGAAATAGGAAATATAACAAAAAAACCAGATGAAAATTTTAAAACTGAAAAATTAAGTATCTGAAGTAAGTTTACTGGCTATGCTTGAAAGGAGAATGGAGATGACTAAAGCTCTGCTGGAAAAGATCAACAGAGATTATCCGATCTGAACAAGAGAGAGAAAAGATTGAAAACAAAAGGTATAGAGCTTCAGGGACCTTTGGAACAATGCTAAAAGGTCTTACAGGAATACTGTATCTGGAGCCCCAAAAGGTGGAGAATGACAAAATGGACGGCGGGGGGAATCTGAAGAAATAATAACCAAATGTATTATCAAACCTGGTAAAAAATGTAAATTTACAGGTTCAAAAAGCTCATGAACTCTAAGGGGGATTAAAACAGCATCAATCACAAGAACCTTTGCCTAGGTTTGCTGAAAACCAAAAATAAAGAAAAAACTTAAAAGTAGACAGAAAAATGACATAATATATCCCAACCAATATATCATCACAGACTTCTCCTTAGAGAATATGGAGACCAAAAGACAAGTGGAACAACATCTTAAATGTTCTGGAGGGCAGGGTTAGAGGGAAGCATACTTCACTTTAAATATAAAGGCACAGATAGATTAAAGCAAATGGATGTAAAAAGCTACGGCATGCAAACAGTAAACACAAGAAGGCTGTAGTGGCTATATTAATATTGGTGGAGGGGCATACCACCTGCCTAGAAAACACAATATAATTTTGGGGGGAAAAAGAAAAGAGAACATTCACCAAGAACAAACAAAAAAGCTTTTGCAAATGTACCATGGTGATAAATTTACATGTATCTGATAATCGAGATGACAATGTCTCCATAACAATCTTGCCCAGCACACACAGTTACTGCAGAGACCACCAAGAAATAAATCCAACCTTGGTATGCTCTTGCATCACAGCTGGCTAGGGCAAAAAAAACATACACATGCAAAATTAAAGCAAACATGGCAAAATGTTAATATCGGTGAAACTAGGTGGTAAATGTGTGTTTATTGCACTATTTTGCAGCTTTTAAAAACTTCCCACAATGAAAAAAAGTTGAAAGAAAATTAGCTGGAAGGGCTTTACTCAAAATGCTCTTCCCTCTCTTTCCTCCATGTTTTGATATATTCTTACTGGGAGAGGGAGATGTCAGGGTACCAGCTATATATTTTGAAAAAGAACCTCACATGATTTTGATATACATCAACCACTGGTAGAAAATCCACATGGATTAAAAAAAGTCAAACTTTATGTTAAAATGTCTATCTTGAGTTCATAAAGTGTGGGGGTCTTATCAAGTTCTTAAACATCCAGGATAGCAACTTAACATTCATTCAACAACTATTCCTTGGAAACCTGTGACAGGTGTAGTAGCGGACAAATTAGGAGAAGTTCTAGCCCCCATTCTAGCGAAGAGAGACAATAAGCAAAAATATATAATATCTTGCTAGGTAGTGGTAAGTGCTTATCAAAACAAAGTAGGGTAAAGAACAGAGTGACTGGAAAGTGACCTGAAGGAAGTGAGGGGACATCTGTGAGGAGAGGATTCCTCACAGCGCCAGCCAAAGCACTGTCAGCAGAAAAGGGGTTAGCTTGCTTTACCTGAAGATTAACAAGGCGGACAGCAGAGCAGTAGCTAAGTGAGCAAAAAGAGTGGTAGGAGATGAGGTCAGAGAGACGGTTGGGTGCCAGAGCATGAACGGTCCCAACAGGCCACAGTAAGGACCTCAGGCTTTATCCTGTGTTGCAGAGGTCCTGGCGTGTTTTGAGCAGGAGAGTGACAGAATTTGCTCTCCAGGCAGGACAGAGGATAGGAAGGCAAGAATGGAAGAGAGAACAATCAGGAGATCAATTGGCTGTTGCCAAGTATAACCCACTATGAGGGAAAATACACAAGAGCTTCTTTCAACTACCTTCTCTTCTTCCAGGGCGGGAAAACACATAAGGGTAGGGAGTAAATGCGAAATTGTCATCTATTACTGGGTCTTAGTGCCCAGTCTCTGTCGGCTTGAGTAAGTAAGGGGGCATCATTTGGAAAAACTGTTGGTCTGGATACATTTGTATTTTTTAAATAATATTTTTTAAATAATGCTTCTCCTGTACTTGTCACCTTGTCCTTCCTTACTAAAAAAATGAAAGTCACTGAAGTGTAACATTTATTTAATTGAAGATAGTTCCACACATTCCTCACCCTTCCCTTGAACTAGCATCAAAGACGAGCTTAAAAGGTCATGAAGGAATTCAAAGCCCAGGGTTTTCCTGCTTGCCCCATCTCAACGCTTGAAACTGAATGTAAACATGTACCGGGGTCATGCCATCCACCGCACACACCTTTTCAAGGAGCTCTGAAAGAGAATGCCCTGCAGGTGGGTTTCTGACATGTGAATCTTGCAGACAAAATAATACAGTACTCTTGCAGATCAATTATATGCTTTTAAAACATTACTGCTCCCTCAGTAAAAATAAATTAGAGAGTTTGAATCTTAAGAGCAATTAAGGTCAAAACTAAATGTTCTCAAAATGATTTTACATAGATCTTTTAAAATGTTCTTCATTAAATTTAAAATAAGAATGACAAATAAGGACAATTAAGTGTTTTTATGAATCCTGTGAAGAAATTATTTAAAGCTAAAAATGAAGTATACATATAAAATATAACAGCTTCTGAACGAGGGCAGGGACTGGCAATGCCTATAATGGGTCAGGACTGTCCTGGCATTGCAGTCACCGCATCCCCTTCTGAGACAGCCCTCAGGAGTTCGGTCTCAGCATTTGCCGACTTGATGACCAATCACACAGTGCCCCCTCAGAGACTCTGCATGACCTCTGACTGCCTGATGCCTAACTCTCCACAGATGTCACACAGAGAGAAAAATAATTGCTAGCCCTACCTCTCAGCAATTCTAGAAGATTTAATGAGACAAGGGAGCCAGAACTCCATGGCGAGTCCATTACTCCCTGGGTGGAAGTTATGGTTTTTGTGAGGTGTTGTAACTTGAAGGATAATAGAGTATTGCACAGCATTACAAATGGCTATTTCTGGATTCTCCAAAGTGTTTACATTAAAGCTTTCGTATGATGTACCCACTAAGTAACACATGGGTCCAGTGTTTTATGAAAAAGTTTGAATTTGGTGGAATGAAATCATCAGACAGATATTATAATGTTGTTTCTCTTCTGACTATTATTAAGAGACAACACCAATCTCTGATGACAAATGAGTTTAAAGGAGCAGACAGAAGAGGAGGAAGCGCTCTGGCTGAATCCAGGCCTATGAAAATGGCCGGGTACCATGAACTGTCTGTTTCACCGAGTCGAGTAAAGAGTCTACTCATTTCAGTTTGCCCAAGGCAAGGTTAGGATACTGCCCTGGAATGAAAAAATATGACTCTGCTGATGAAATATAATTCAATTATTTTAAAAAAACTGTGGCCCAATATTAATTGACATCATTAATATTACACATATAATAACAAACACTTAAATTTGGATTAGTGAAGTCACAGGCTCTTTAAATAGTTCACACAGGATGGTCATGCTCTCATAAGTTAAAATGGATAAAATTGATTTTTTACACCAGATTAGCTACACAATATTAATCATATAAAATATTTCCCTGAAAGTCTTGGCACAAAAATAGACCAATGTGTTCTGTTGGGGAGGTTTTTTTCTCCAAAGTAAATTTAGATCAGGAAAGAAAATTTAGAAAGCAATCACAAATTTCAAAATCAATAAATTCAAACTGTTTTTCAGGCGGTGCATACACAGGCCTGCCAAACGCTGCAGGAAACTGATGTACAATCTGTCTGGCAGCTGGAACATGTGAAAAAATTTTAGGAACAACCTTAAAGTAACCAAGACTCTGAAGTGTCAACAAACCTTGTCTTAGTAAGACCATTTTCCAAGTTCATAAAAAGGATAAGGAAGTAAGGGGTGGGATAACCAATTTAATTAAGGGTGTGGTTAATTGGGTATCTTTAATTGGTACTTTCATCTGGACCGGGGCTCAGAAGAAATAGTTGACCATCATCAAGACCAGCTGCTCAGTGGCATGGAGTTAAAGTGTCCGACAGAACCCAGGGGCGTGTTTGAAAATGGGGTAAGGCGGCTCCTGAAAAACTGAGATTCTGGTCAGTGAAAATTAGTCAGTGTCTCACCACCTGTTAAACGCTGCCTCTGCCGCTGGGCCTTTACCATGAACGCGCTGAAGGAGAAGATTCAGTTTCCCAACACACGTGCCACCCCCACCCTGGCTTAAAGACTTAACATAGTCCACTTTATGCCAAGTATGACAATTTTTCAAAAGGACCAGGAAAAATTTAAACAAAGAAAATAATTTCTTTTCTACAAAAATTGGGAGTGTGGGGTAAAAGCCAAACTTCACCTTTAAAAATAGTCTTAGGTTGTGACTAAAGTATCATTAGCACTTTGAACAGAAGCACTAAAATATTTCATGTTATTATTCATTTAAAATTACAAAATAGTGCACATCTAATAATAAATTTTAAAAATTCCAAAAGAAAAATGTACTAGTGAAAGTCCACTTCTGACTCTCCATTCCCAACCATACCACTCACCATGGAATACTGATTCGTCACATGCCTTCTCCCAACACACATATTTTTATAAAAACAGAAGCATTTCTCTGTCCTGCGACCTGTTTTCATTTCACTAGAGAGAGGATACCATAAACAGCCTTGCGTATGTACATACAAACCTGTCACTCTGCTTTTAGTGGAGGTGGGTATCTACACACATATATTTAATTGCTAAGTTTTTTCATTTGTTTATTCATTCTACAAGCCTTTACTGAATGTCTACCATGTTTCAGGTATGGTGCTAAGCTGGGCATGATAATTTCTGGAGGGAAACAAAAAGCAACTGCAGGTGCTGTTAATATAAATGGGGAGAAGGAGCACCTTCCTAGAGGAGACAGACTGAAGATTAGTCTCAAAGGGTAGAAAGCAGCTAGGTAAAGAGTCAACAGTCCATATTCAATTGAGAATGTAAAAATGTAAGATTATGAACTTTTTATATCAACATATGTACTTCCATGTGAATGAACTATTTCACCATATTATATTGTTTGCTTTTTTTTTAACATAAATATAAAGGAAACTATACTGGAACTAGATTTTCACTAGTATAATTAACAAAAATTAATCTAAAAGTACTTCACATAATGGAAAATATAAAATTAAAAAATTTAAGACCTATTTTTTCATATCTACATATATATAATACATAAATATGTACGTGTGTACATACACAACTCACATACACAAACAATATACTATAACTTACAGAATACTGTGGAATAAAATAAATTAATCTTTTCTGGTATTCTTGGCAAAAGCAAGCCTAGTCATTTGGTTTATGTAGAAGGATTTTATGTGTAAATCCAACGCTTTAATGGCAGGCTGGAGACAACCCACATTCAACTAGTCAATTTGAATTTTACGCAGAAACATTATTGTTGCCCTAGAAGCCAGGTTCACCCAGTCTTATGGAGTATGTTTTATAAACAAGTTATTGTACAAAGCTCATGAAAATAGTGAGCTGAAGATGCAGTCCTTGCTCCCAAAGTGCTCCCATACATCACAGAGACATACACAGTCAGGGACATGTGTAATACAAAAGCGGGACACAGAAAAAGACATTAATTCCAAGGGGAAATTGGACAATGTTGAATGGAAGGGATAGGGTTAAGCTGGGTGGAATTTAACTAGCAAAACAGGAATGAAGGGTGCTCCCAAATAACACAGAAAGACACAAGTAAAGACCAAGAGGCTGGATGCTGCCATGGATATGTGGACGAGAGGGAAGCGATAGGATGAGGCTAGAGTTTAGGGTGCACAGTGAAAGCAAGAGTGGAAAATAGGGCTGGAGAGGTGATGGGGGCAGATTATGAGGCAGAGGAGTTACATACCAAAACGTTCAGGTTTTATCCTACAGGAAGTGAGGAACCATCAAAGATTTCTCAAAGGAAATATGATCGAATAATGATGTATGAGTAGGAATGAAAAAGAAGACACCAACAGGTAGACTGAAGAGGGCATTATAAAAGAGCTCTAAGGAAGAGGGAATGAACTGTTGATTAAGGACTGTAGCAGTGGAAATGGGAAGACACATTTTGGAGGGAAATGAAAAAAGTTAAAGAACTTGGGATCCAAAAAGCCCTGGATGTGAATTCTGGTTCCTCTACCTACTCATTTTCTGGCATTGGGCAAGTTTCACTCCTTTAAAGTATGGGTTCTTTGACTATAAAATAGGAATAATGCATCTACCCATGTAAAGAAACTCTAAGAGAAACACAGGAAGTTGAGTAGATAAATCATATCCACACACTTACTTATTCAACAATATATAATAGTACAAAGAAGAATAAAATGTTGCCCCTATCTGCTTGGGGAAGTAGATATGCAAATAACTAAAGTTACAATAATATAATGTACTGTATTAGAAGTAAGATCAAACACAGGAATACAAAGAAGACAGACTGTGTAATGGCATTAAAGATTGTGTCAAAAATGGTTAAAGGATTCAGGGAAGTTTTCATAAAGGTGATGTCTGAACCCAGCTACCTAAAACTTTGAGCTGTTTTCTTTTCAGCTTGAATCACCAGGTTCTCCACTTTGCCATGTCTATTGCACAACGCCTAGGACACTGGGTTATTGGAATTTTAGAGGTGAAAGTCAGGAGAAAGTGGTAGAAAAAAGGTGGGGCAACAGGAAGAAGGAGAAAGGAAGAAAGATTAGAGGAACATGAATGAATTTTGGGCAAAATAACTTTTCAGGAAACAGAATTTGAAAGAAAGCCAGATACTATTTAGATTCCCAGTGTGATATAATGTCAAGGAAACAAAATGCAAATGAAAGAATCTAACGAGTTCCAGGTGGCAGATCAGATGTTTTTTTCAGGTGAAGCTGAGTGGAGGTGGCTACTGTCAGTGTCAATGCCCTGTCTAAACAAGCTGCAATTTAACTTCAAGTAACAAATATATACACTTTCGTTTGGACTGTTTGAATGCATCTGTCTACTGCTGAGTCAAAATAACCTTTCTGGAGGAAGAGAAAAACATGGCTGCAAAGATGTTGACCTCAATTCTTTCCTATATCATGTAATTTTTTTCTAACTTATTCAATAAATGTTTATTGAACACTGTGCAAGGTACAGTGGGGGGTACAACAGTGAACATGATACAGATCTTGCCACCAAGAATCTCATCAATAAGTTCACTACAAAGTAGAAACTGATCAATTCAATGAGAGGTACAGATAAAATACTACACAGCATAAAGCAAGGGAAGATTACTTTGAGTGGGGAAGATGAAGGATGTGGCACTGGCATTAGGACAGAGGGAACTGGGCTATGATATTCATTTGACCAACACTTAATGAGCACATACAATGTAAAAGTCACTCACCTAAAAGGCAATGAGACTTTGAGGGGATTTGGCCCAACTCCTTCATTTAACTCACTAGCAGAGGAAAGCCCAGAGGTCCAAACAGCTAACTCCAGCACCTAAGCAGAGCTAAACTTGGAACTGGTATCTCCAAGCTGCAAGTCTGGTACTTTCTACTGCTTTACTCTTCAAAATACTCAGTCTGAATATTTTGTGATGGAAAATCATTGTTTCAAAATGCATCCCAGTCCATTTCTGAATACAGTCTCACTTGCTGTAAAATGCCTCCTCTAACATTTAGTTTAAATTCCCCTGTATTTCTAACCAGTGGTTCCCTCTGGAGTTACACAGATCATATATAATCCTGTGCCTTATGACCATCACTCACATATATGAGGACAGTCCTCCACTCTATTATTTGGGATTCAGTACATCCCCATAGCTGGGGAACACACACTGGAATTAGGTAATTTGCAGCTATTTGATCCACGTCAAAAGGTCTTTAATATTTGGTCCTATCAAAAACATCCATACTTACACAACATCCATCTCTGGGCTCAAACAGCCAATACTGTTTATTCATACTTTTGATTTCTAGGATTAATACATAAAAAATGCTATCATGTTTCACTGGTCCAATAATTGTGTTCTGGTTCTGTTGTAATAACCCTTTTTACCTTGGTAGCCTAGCTGGTACTGGGGTGAGATTGATGGGTCAGGGTTTAAATCTTGCAGAAAAGTAGGATTAAACATCAAAGACCTTTTGGTGTGGACCAAATGTCCTGCAAGGGCATTAGGTAGATCTGGATTTGAATCCCAGCTCCAACATTCACTAGGTGTGTGATCATGAACAAAGTTACTGAATTTATATAACGTGTGTGCTCATTTAGAAAATGGGATAGTTATATCCTTTTGTGCATGCCACAGAATGCAATAGTTAACAACTGTGATGGACACTTGGTACAACTTTCGGTATAACTATTAAAATACTAGAATTTCTTTATGTACAAGTACGCTAGCACTGAGTCATTTGAGGGAAATGTTACAAAACTGAAAAAGATGACTCCTTCCCCCACCCCAATGTCTCTCCTTCTTCGCCACAGACCAGTCAATGTGTGGCAGCTGTGAAATATTAAAGACAAGCTAGATAACTGCAGTGTTATTGAGATAAAATATTGAAATGACACTTCCCTATCATGTAAGGCACAAACATACTTTAAAAAAAACTATAAAGATTGTTGACAATGGAATTCACATACAGTTTATAACTTGTACTGTCTTAAATGTATTAAAAAAGAGAAAATGGTACAAGGATGGCTTTTCTATGTTCTGAAGTTTTCCTAAACAATGCAGTACAAAGCTGACAGTGTTTCCTAGTTACTCGGGTAGGGTGGGAGGGAGTGGAAAGGAAGAACAGAAGAATTAGAGTTGATTCTTTCCCTACTTCCAAATGTTACAAACCAGCTGGTAATGTTTAGTGGCAATAACCTCATCTGCTAGGCACTGCAACTAATTTCCCATATTTGGGTAGGGAAAAGCGCATCATGTCTCAAAGAATGACATACTGACAGGGAACTTAGTGACTGACTAAAGGTGGATATGCAGCTCCCGGATATGAGAAAAAGAGTTAAAACTCACCTAGATGATCTACAGATTGGATACACAATTTGTGGAAGTAGAGACAGAATGAGTCAGTGCTCTCCAAATAAGGGCTACGCTAAGAAATGGAAGATACAAATGCAGAGGAGAGGTAGGCAGGGTGGTGGACTGGTAGCTGTCTGCCAATATCTGATCTATCTTTCCTCCATAGAAACAACATTTTTAGTTGGGCACATGGCCATTCAGAATACAGACAACATCTTCTGGTCTCTCTTGGAGCAAGGTATAGCCATGACACTAGGTATTGGGCAGTACCCTATGGTAGCTTCTGGGCGCCTTCCTCAAAAGATGGCTGGGGCATGCCCTTTTTCATCCTCTCCTCCATCCTGCTGCCTGGAATGGAGATGCCTCCTCCTTCAACCATGAAAATGAGAGCAGCACCCTAGGAATGGTGAGTGGTGAGTTTCAAGGAGTGGGTCTCTAGACATATAAATTGTTTTCAACTTTATTTAAACAATGCTGTATAGAATACCCTTAAAATTATCTTTTGCACATATCTACTTCCTTAGGTTACATTCTTGGAAGTGGGTAAAGGATTTAAAAACATTCTGAAGTTTTTGATACATATGGCCAAATTGCTCTTCTGAACGTTTAAATTCACATGTGCTCCCCTCCTTCTCAGCCCAATATTAGGAGCTAATCTTAGTATTAACTGGGAAGAGAGCTCTTTTTACACTAAGGGTGTGGATAACATATTATAAATGCTTCTTCCAATTTATTTTGCCTTTCAGTTTAGTTAATTTTGCTGCTGTGCAAAAAGTTCAAATCTTTATGTAGTCAAATGAAACCCTGTATTATCACACATTTAAGAAGCCTTCCCCACATCCAGATTATATACATATTCCTCTAAATTTTTCCTATTACTTTTTTACTTTCAGTTAATCTTTAATCCATATGGAATTCCCCCCCACATGTTTAGCTAATTGTACCTATACCAGATTCAACACATTTAGTAACACATCATTAAATATCTCTTTTCCTAATAATTAAAGATTCCACTTTTGTTTTATTTTTATTTTTAAAAATTAGTATCACTCTTTGATTACTGTGACTTTGGAAATTGTTAATACCTGCTCATACAAGTAATTCACATTGTTATTGTTATTATTATTTTTTGCAAAAGACTATTTGGTTTATTCCTTCAAGTGAACTTTAGGTATGTATTTTCAGGTATGGCAAAAAGAAAAAAAATACAAATGAAATTTTTATTGGCATTTTATTAAATGATAGAGAGCAAGTGGGAGGGGGCTGTATGACTTTAAAACATTAATTGCATCCACAAATATGCAATGTTTCTCCATTTATTAAATTGTTTTGATGTTCTTTAGTTAGGTTCTATAGTTTACTTTGCATAGTTAGTTCTATAATTCACATAAATTCTATAATTTATTTCATTAGGCAAATTTCTTAAGAATGGCAGTAGATTTAAAAAATATTTGTGTTGTTATAAGTAGGACCTTTAAAAAAATATTTCTCTGTTGGTGCTGATATAGAGGAAACACTGATTTTAAAATTTATTTTGCAACTGATAATGTTACTGGTATGCTTTTAATAATGTCCATAAATGTTAGTTGATTATTTTGGGTTTTCTAGGTAGGCAACGATATTTCAATTTCAAATAATGATGGTATTTCTCACTTCTTTTGCAACACTTATACTTGAATTCATTTTTTGGGGGGGGTCTTAACTGTATTAGCAAGAACGTTCAAGACTATTAAATCCTAGTTAATAAAGGTAATGGCTAACATGCTTACCTTTTATTTCCTAAATTTTTTATTTTAGGACATTTTTCTCTTTTGCTCTCTGTAACAGTTGCTATGTGTTGGTTTTTTCCACTCTTTTTTATATCCCCCACTGCCCCCAATTATATTATAAATTCCTTGTGAAGACAAATACTGTGTTTTAATACTCTTTCAAATAACTGTAACACCCAGCACAGTGTCTTGCACTGAGAAAATAAAGCATTAAATGGGTAGTTCTCAAACCTGGTGGATCACTGGAATCACATGGGAACTTTTTAAAAAACTGACTGCAAGTTCCAGGAACCATTTACAAACTCCAAATTCTCTGTTCATGGGGGAAGGAATCTAGCTGTTTAAAAAGCTTCTGCAGTGATTCTGATGATACACCAGGTTTGGGAACCACTAGTCCGAGATGTTTATCACTCCTGGAGATTCTATTTCAGAGCCAGCAATCTGATTTTTGACAAATCTAACTGGATGCTTCAGGTAGAGGTGGGTCTGGAAATTACTGATCTATACAGTAATTCAGAGAAGGGATAAGAGTTTTATTTTTTTCCTTTATGTTTTCCATAACTATTTTTTTCATACACAAAAGTAAAAAAAGACAGCAAGATATATATAAAGAAAAAACTCATCTGCCATTTCTACCTCCTTGAAGCAATCACTGATAACTGCCTAGTGGTATCCTTCTACAGGTTTTTTCTTGCTTACTTAATAAAACAAACACAAGGGTGTGTGTGTGTACAGGTTTGTTTTTTGTTTGTTTTTACCAAAACAAAATAATAGCAAATCTATTATTCTGTAATTTGGTAGTTTCTTTATTTTCCCTTATTTACTTTTTAATTAAATTTATTGGGGCAATACTGGTGGTAGTATATTTAAAATGTTACTGTAAAAATGAAAATCAATGCTCTCAGGGCCATTTAGCATACTTATTAAAAAATGAAAACCAGTATCTGTTTTCTCATCTATTAAAGACTTAAAAATAGCAATATGTACAAAAACATTTTCATCTCATTTTTAATTATTTAGCAAGTGCAGGAATAATTTTGGAAAACTCATTTAGGAAGTTCAAAAACTAGAAGTAAAGTTACTATACCAAAGGATATGGGCTCACAGACCAAAACAGCACCTCAAAAACCACAAGGATATTATTAATATAGGAAGGCTAAAAATGACACACAAAGCTTTCTTTTTTGCACAGATAATAAAGCAATTAAAAACTACAGAAAGAAATCCTATTAGAAATGTCAATTAGCTGTTACTCATCTTTTAGATAAAAGCTATTTTTAATACACACGCAAAATTAAGGCTCAACTGACCACTACTTAAGCTTTAACAAAACAAAAGGTGGCACTCAAACGCATCCTTGAAATAAATATTTCTAAAATCACACAGCTAATAAAAGGGAAAAAAGTAAATTCCTGGTTAAGACAGAAAGATATTCTAAAAGACTAAGTGATGACTTTGCTGAAATCACAGTATTCATTTGTTATTACTAAATTTTCATAAAGTTTCTTCTCCAAAAAGCTTGATAAAACACACCAGTGATTGTTAAATAGTGCAAATGAGTAATTCTAAATTCTCCAATACTGAAAATTAGAAGATAGTGTGGGAGTGGTAGAGAAGAATGAGAAAGTAAAAATAAAAGCAATAAGCAAAAATAAAATATGTTGCTCTATCAAAAATGAATTAAGCTGCAATTTCTGATTCATTCCACAAGGATATTTTTATAAAAGCAGGATTTATAAAGGGTTTTAAGTAAATTATGTCTTTCTGACTGTCACGAGTTTGTTAGAACTATATTGAATTCTGTTAAGTTGGAATGAAAGAGAGAACACAGTGAACTAAGTTAATCTAAAAGAGGTGTGAAATTGGAGAAATGCCTAAAAACCAAGTGTAAAGAGATGGAAAATAACAATAATTTACAGAGGAAATAGTTTTGAGAAAGGGAACGCAACATTCAGTATGGCAGTTAAAGGAAGGGATCTTAAAAAAACTTTTTTGTTTCTTTGGTGGAAACGGAATGGATTTTGTGGGCACGAAAGCCAGGGAGACCTACAATGGTAGGTCTTGCGTTTGAACATTGCTAGCTCTTCGGCAGGAGGATTAATAAATGGGAAGGGGAGGAACCTTTAGGTGCCATCTCCAACGATGACTTCTCTCCCCATCTCCGAGCCACACCCACCCTTCTTCCCTAGTTGCTCTGACCCAGAATAACATTTCTCCTTCCCATCCAGACTTGGTTTCTCTTCCAATGCTCTGGGTCTCATCCACCCTCTTTACTTAGGGACTTCATTCCACTGATTATCTTTACTCAGCCTTAAAACTCTTGCCATTAGTGCTTTCTTTTCAGCATGTAAAAGTCCTCACGTTTTTCAAATCTAGAACTGAAACAAAGTGAGAGGTTTCCTTAACTTTACATTCCCCCTTATCACCCTACAGCTCTCCTTTTCACAAGCTGCTCCCAGAGGGAAGGAGACTTTTCGCCCTTGATTCCCTCCTCACCCTGAAGCAATTTGGCTTTAGGCCTCTCCATCTCACTGAGCCTGCTTCACTTAAAAGTAACACTGACTTTCTAAATGTCAAACCCAATCTCCAGTTTTTAGCTCTCATGATTCAATTTTGCAAATGCTTTTTACACATTTACGTTCTCTTTCTTGAAAAACTTTGGTCCTCAATATCTAAGACACCACGTTCCTTCTTCTGTTGATACTCCACAGGGACCTACCTCAGTCCGCCTATTACTACTCACCCTCTGTACTCATGACTTCAATGACACCGGTTAAAAAATGACCCACAATTCCAAATCCCTAGTCCAGACAGGTATCTCTGTGGAGCCCCCTTTCTGGGTAGGTCCAAAAAACAGGTCTTTTTGAATAATTCTGTGTCCAGGGCTAAGTCATCATGTTCCCCCTTAAGTCACTATTCCTTAACGTAGCGAATGGAACCATCATTCACCTAGTTGTTCAAGTAAAACATCTGGAAATCATTTGAGATCTTTCCCTTTCTTCCTAGCTCTAATCACGAAAGACCAGAGATGCTCTGAAAACTGTCCCTTTTCATCCATTCCGATGCCTTCATTCATTTCTCATTTGGACTGTGTCATACTGCGACAGTCTCCGTAATGATTTCTCTACCTCCAATATCAATCCCTTTCAATCTAGTTTCTACAGAGCAGTTTATTGTAATTTTTCAGTGGCTCTCAGTTACCAGGCTAAACTCTCACCTTCTTTGTATGGCACAAATGTACCTGCCCACTCTCCTTCCTTATTCCCATCACTCCCAACTTAACTTTATGCTCCAGCAACACTGAACGTGTTATCCTGTGCCCTATTCTCCTGTCCATGCTATGACATTATTTCCTCACTTGTCTGCCTGGTACATTCTTACCCATTTCTAGGCATCTGTTTAAATGCTAACTTTTTAGACGGTATCCCCTTTATCAGGTAGACCCGGGTGTTCTTTGTACATCCTCAATTGCAGTTTTGAAGATTCTTCCATTACACAATGACCTTATTGCACTATAACTGTTTGCACGGGCGTCTTAACTATACCTAGAAATGACCTTGAAATAACAAGTTATCATAACTGTGGCTACTTATTTACAAAGTAGTCCAGAACTCTGTAAAATCTGACGTATGGAATTTTCCCTAACTCCCCTCAGTGTAGGAGCCCTTCTCCTCTGTGCTACCATAGCACATGGCTTAAGATTAGGAAATTAAAAATAGTTCTTGTATCCCAGATCAATAGTTACTGAACTATTCCCCTAACTTTAAAAAATCTTATAACAACATATGCCCAGAAAGAAAGGTCTTTTAATTAATTTAAAACTATTTCAGAATAAATAAGTGACTTCTTATTTTTGTTTCACCGTTGCCTAGTACAGTGCCTAGCAGAGATTTTTTTAAATACATGTATTACTTTTGATTTAAATCTAATTTAAATTATAGATCTGTAGCATTTATCCAGCAACTATTTCACTGAGCAAATATTGTTTGAGCAACTATTATTAGCCCCAGACCACCTGTGCCGCCAGGCTACATGCTGAGCACAGCAGTCATGACAGGGCGGTGATGCTAGGGACGGGAGAACCGTGAGGAGAAGGCTGGAGGGGCGCCAGGAGCCACATGGTGAAGGGATTCCAAGAGAAGTTGAAGTTCAGTGCTTCCAGGAACCAATTCTACTTTTCTCCGTAAATCAAACCACTAAATGAAACACCTGTTTTCTAAACGCACCACATTCCTGAATCATAAAAAAAAACATTCTAACTAAAACTCTTCCCAGACTTCCCATCCCATGGCACCACTGTGACTAAGCTATGAGGAAGTGGATTAAACCAGAGATGTTTTCCTCGCACATCTCCAGGGTGTGTGAACATGAAAACAACTGAGACTCAGAACTCTCACAAGTTATCAGAGTTTTAATCATGAATTCAGTATCCCAAGAAACGTAATAAATGTTCACTTTTGAAGTAGAAGTACAGTTTACTTTTTTATTTGTGATAGAAGATTAAATTCTAATCTTTTTTGGTTTTCCATTTAGATGAGCACAGGTACATTTTTTGAAAGTCTGTGAATACTTTAATTTAAAAGCCATGGACAGCAACCTAGAGCAGCTCTGACCATGCAAAATGTTTTATAAATAGTTCCATGTGCACTGTTCATCTGGAGTCTCACTGGAGATGGATAATGACCCTGTATTTTGTACTCATTTACTGTGAATTAGCCAAACCTTCTGTTTTTAATTACATACTTAATTCACCTAGCATGGTCTAATTACAGAAAACAAAACATCATTTAAACAAAAGGTGGCCTTGAACTTAATCTATCAAAACACCAGTTAGTTTTAAAGTTTTCAGTTCTCAACAAACTGCCAAGACATGCAATAGCAATTTTCCAAATGTGATCATATGCTTTTATAGCAACAGATTTACTACAAAATCAAACATCTGTATATACTTGTACTTTGAAAATTCAAATTGTTGTCTCACTATTAATGCAAATCTGCTTAAATTTTGATAGGCCTAAAAACCTTAAAGTTAAAGTACTACACAATGATTTTTAAATATCTAAGATCATGGCGGCCTTGAAATGACAAGTTATCATAACTGTGGCTACTTATTTACAAAGTAGTCCAGAACTCTGTAAAAACTGACGTATGGAATTTTTCCTAACTCCCCTCAGTGTAGGAGCCCTTCTCCTCTGTGCTACCGCAGCACCTTATACATCTCTGAGTCACAGTATTTATGAGGCTGAATTGTGCTACTGATTTAAAGGTCTGTCCCCTAGCTGGACCGCAAAACTGCATGAAAGCAGAGTTCATGGTTTTTATCTCTACACTCCCAACATGCAGCACAGTGACTGACACAGGGTCAAGTCCTCAAAACATGTTTGTTGAATTAATTTAAACACAGTATCGTAAATCGATCTCTATTTGTGAATGACATGATCTTGTTTGTAGAAATCCTAAGGAATCCACCAAAAAACTACTGCAACTAATGAATGAGTTCCAAAGGTTTGCAGGATACAAGATCAATATACATAATCAATTGTTTCTATATGGTAGCAATGAGAAAACCAAAAATGAAATTAAGAAAAACAATTCCATTTAGAGTAGCATCAACAAGAATAAAGTATGTAGGAATAAATTTAACAAAAGTAGTATAAAACTTATACTATGAACATTATAAAACATTGCTGAAAGGAATTAAAGAGGGCATCCCATGTTCATGGGCTGGAAGACTTAATGTTGTTAACAGATAAATATTGGTAATACGTAACATGTAAATACTCCCCAAACTGATCTACAGAATCTAGAGATTCAATTCTTACCAAATATCAATTGACTTCTTCACAGAAACTGACAAGATAGTCCTAAAATTCATTTGGAAATTCAAAGAATTCAAAATAGCCAAAACATACAATGGAATATTACTCACCTTTAGAAAGGAAGGAAATCCTGTCACAAGCAACAACACGGATGAATCTTGAGGACATTATGCTAAGTGAAATAAACTAGTCACAAAAAGACAAGTCTTGTATGACTGAGGAACTGTCACACTGTTTTCCAAAGTAGCTGCACTTATAAAAGGTATCTAAAGTAGTCAGACTCATAGAAACAGAAAGGGGACTAGTGGTAGCCAGGAGCTAGGAGGAGTGACGAATGAAAGTTGTTTAATGGGTTCTAGAGGCTGGTTGCCCAATGATCAAATGTGCTTAAAGCTACGGATCTGTACACTTAACAGTGGTTAAGGCGTTAAGTTTTACATTATTTTTTTACCAAAATAAAAAAATAAAACTTTAAAAAATAGCCAAAACAATCTTGGAAAAGAACAACAAAGATGAAGAACAAACCACACTTCCTGATTTCCAAACTTACTACAGAGCGACAGTCATCAAGACAGCAGTGCTGGTGGGAGGGTAGGCATATACAGGGTGGGGCAAAAGTATGTTTACAGTGGTCAGTCTGGGAGACACAGTGTTTATTCTTGTATTATTACTCATTAATTACTGTATTCTTTTCCATACATACAACTGAAAACCTACTTTTTCCTCCGCCCCTTCGTATTTTTTATTATGGCCATCCTCGCGGGTGTCAAGCGGTATCTCAGTATGATTTTTATCTGTAGTTCTCTAATGGCTAATAATGTATATTTCCACTTGCTTATTTCTAATTTGCATATATTCTTTGGAGAAAGATCTACTCAGATCCTTTGCCAAATTTTTAATTGGGTTCTTAGTATTTTTATTGAGTTACAAATACGAGGTTCTTTATATATTCTACATCAAGTTGCATATCAGATATATGATTTGCAGGTATTTTCTCCATTCTGTGGTTGTCCTGTCACTGTTATGGGGTCTGTTGAAGTAAAACACTTTCTAATTTTGATAAAGTCCAGTTTTTTCACGTCAGGTTTTTTTCTTTTGTGTGTGTGTGTGTGCTTTTGGTGTCACATCTAAGAAACTAATGCCTTATCCAAGGTCATGAAGATTTATATTTATATTTACTTCTAAGAGTCTTATAGTTTTGGCTATTACATTTAGGTCTCTGATTCATTTTGAGTTAATTGTTACATAAAACCTACTTTTGCCCCACCCATATAGATAACAGCAAGTGCTGATGAGGATGTGGATAAACTGGAACCACTGTGCACTGATGGTGGGAATGTAAAATGGTGCAGTCACTTGGAAAGCAGTCTGACAGTTCTTCGAAAGGTTAAACCTGTCATTGCCATATGATCCAACAATTCCATTCCTAGTTATATGCCCAAGAGAAATGAAAACATACGTCTATCCAAACATCTGTACAAAAATTTTCACAGAAGCATTACTCATCACTGAAAGGCGGAAGCAACTAAATGCCTGTCAATTGATAAAAAGGATTAACAAAATGTGGTATATTTGTACAATGGAATATTATTCAGCTACAAACAAGAATGAAGTTCTGATACATGCTATAGTGTGGATGGATCCTGAAAACATGCTAAATAAAAGACACCAGACACAAAAAGCCTCATATCACGTTTCCACTTAGATGAAATGTCCAGAGTAAGCAAAGCTGTAGATCTAGAAGATTAAAAGTAAAATTAGTGATTGTCTATAGAGGGAACGGGGGCTGTGGATGGCTAGAGGTGCTGGTTTCTTTTTAGGGTAAATGAAAATGACCTGAAATTGTGCTGGTAGATGCCTAGAGCTGTGACTATACTAAATGCCATTGAATTATACACTTTAAATGAGTGAATCGTGAATTAGATTTCAGTAAAGCTGTTAAACACATGCAATGCTTAGAATATTAAATTACCAAAATATTTTTCGGGGAAAGCGGCAAACAATGATGTGAAAAGAAAGCACATGAAACAAATCACAACAGAATACTGGAAATGCTCACAGAGAAAACGGTAGCAGCAACTACAAAGACAAGTAGTCATTGACTATGAGAGGCCACAGACTGTCACCGGGAAGTTTCGGCCTAGTAAAATGAAAAACTAGATGTGGCTCCAGTAAAGAGAGAGCTGAAGAATTAAAAGAGAATTCATAAAGGAGTAAGCCTAGAAGTTTGCAAAAAGATGAGAAGGAACAGTCATTAGAGCTAAGGCGTAGGAAGGCATAGCAATTAGGGAGAGCTATGGTTTAGAATGATATTTTTGGAAATAGATGAGAAAATAAATCCCCCAAATCTTGTTTTTTAAATAATCCCTGTGTGAAGATCTCATCTGAGTCAGGGGTAGAGAAAATGCCTGTTATTAAGTTCCAGTGGGGCAGGAAGAGAAGAAGCAAACTCTAAATTAGCTGCTAATGAGAAGAAGAGATCCCAGAAACTATTGGGTTGGCCAAAAAGTTCACTGATTTTTTTCCCCTGCAATGGGTCTAGAAGTGCTAAGTTGTCTTTAACTTCATTTGAAACAATTTTGTTAGACTGTATTGTGACAGCTGTCATATCAGCGTGCCTTAAAAAAAACTTATCAAAATTGGTGAATTTTTGTGTAGCCATTTTAATATTCAAGATGGAAGAAACTACGCAACATTTTCGGTATATTATGCTTTATTAATTCAAGAAAGGTAAACATGCAACTGAAATGCAAAAAAAGATTTTGGCAGTGTATGGAGGAGGTGCTGCGACTGATTGTGTCAAAACTGATTTGAGAAGTTACTTGGTACTAGTGATATTGTGGCCTAATAATTCTTTGCTGTGGGGCTGTTTTATCCACCGGAAGATGTTTAGCAGCACTGCTGGCCTCTACCCACTAGAAGCCAATAGCGGGAGACAGCCGACATACTCAAAATATTCAGATCAATAAAGTTATTGGTGAAAATGATAAATGTGTCTTTTGCTTTACGGAAAAAACTAAACGGACTTTTTGGTCAGCTCAAAAGTACTTATGTTCTATTCTGGAGTCACACGGTATCTCCACTGTGAGTGAAAAACAGGAGAGGTGAAAACCCTCACTGTGGTAGGTACCACATGAAGCCCTGCCCTTCAAGAGATTTTGTTCATAAAATAAATCATTATCTCATGTTACTGTAGTAATTTTTCTTTATCATCATTTGGACCACTGGGAAGAAACGAGGAACATTTTATTGGAAGCTGGAGGAAAGATGGTTCTTGTTACATAGTGGCAGAAAATTTAGCTGTATTGTGTCCTGCAGCTTATACGGAAAGCAGAACTTGTAAGTGATGATATTCAGCTGAGGAAATTTCCAAGCAAAGTATTGAAGGTACACTCTGGATTCTTTTTGCAGCTTATAATAAATTGCAAGGGGAAAGAGGCTGGTGGGAAGAACTGAACAAAAATCTAAGCAGAAAACAAAACAAATAACCCTACTTGATGATTTTGGAAATTCTCAGCCTATGCAGATTTCAAAAGATTTTCACATTAGGAGATGCACATTAGGAAAGCATATTCTGGCAAGAAGGTCAAGGGTGTGCCTGAATGTTTTGCTATTGCTGAAGAGATTAGGGTGTGACATTGATCTCCTCAACCATCTCAACATATAGGCCATGAATAAAGAGATAGGATTATCTAGGACAGATCTGTGGAGAACCTTCTTGTCTAATGGTGTAGACCCCTGTGACATACACAGGAGACCCACAAGGTTTTTGAGACTGTTATACCAGGAGAAACACTGCCTACTTGGAATGGAAGGGACAAGGATAGGATAAAATAAAGGAAGGTTGCAGATTCCCAAATTCTACTACTTAGCAACAAATACGTGTTACCCTTCAAGAAAAGAAAGGATGACTCAAAGGGTGGAGCATTCGACCCAGATGGAAGAGCCTCAAACCACAGAAAAGTAATGGAATTTTCACTACTGGATATCAAAATTGTTTGGCATCAGTGACTGACTCCTTTCTTCCTTCCATTTTCTTCATTCTGTAATATTTCTGTTACACTATACCTGTCTCACTATTATATTTTGGGGGCAGACACCTTGTTTTCTCACTTAATAGTTCCACAATGGACATACATGATCTAGATGATGAGATTTTGGACTTACGAGCTGATGATATTTAGATGAGATTCTGAACTTTGAGTTGATGCTGTAATGGGTTGAGACTTTGGGGGGTGTTGGGATAGGGTGGCTGTATTTTGTATGTGGAATTTGACCAATTCTCACCACCTCCAGTGCTATCTTCACGCATGATTGTAATAGCCTTCCAACTAGTCTCCCTGCTTCTACTCTTGTTCCACTAGATTAATTCTCAAATGTGGCCGGAGTAAACTCTTTATAGTCAGTCAGTTACCAATCAATATTTCTCTTAGAATAAAGGTCAAAATCCTCACAATTCCTTCAAGAGCCTGCCACTGGCCCACCACTCCCACTTCCCCACCCCGTTTTCTGATTTTATCTTCTTATGATATGGCCTTCATTCATTCAGCTTCCCCAAATAAATGTGTCACTTTGTTGTTCCCCAACACACCAAAGGACGTTTTTAGTTCAGAGTCTGCAATGGCCAGCCCCTTCACTTGCAGCGTTCTTCCAAATATTCCTGTGGCTCACTCCCTGCTTGGTCCTTTTATCTCTTTCAAGTCTTTACTCAAATGTCACTTTCTCAATGAAGCCTTCCCCAATCATTCTATTCAAATTGCATACACACCCCCCTAACATTGGCCTTATCTCCTTATCTGGCTTATTTTTCTTCTATCATACTGCATAATTTACTAATTCATTATGGTTACTGACTGTTTCCTCCATTAGAATGTAAGCTCTGTGAGAGTAGAGATTTTTGTCTCGTGTATTTATTGATTTATAAATAGTATCTAGAACAATGCCAGACACATATTAGTCATTTTTTGGCTATTCTTGATCCCTTGCAGTTCCATATAAAATTCAAAATTAACATGTCAAGTTCTACAAAAGTCATTGTGATATTTATGAATGAGTGAATAATGATAAAAAGTTCACTGGCACCATTACCTGCCAAAAAACAAATGCAAAACATGGCCAAGTAGTTCCATATCCTTGGAAGCTTTTCACTCCTTAGGAATATATACACTAATTTCATATCCCTGTATTTTTAACTGTGAGGGTCCACTTATATCTAGATTTTTTCAATTAACTACAGTTCAATTGACCAAACCCTCACTGTTCAAGGGTCAACTAGGTGTTTGGAAATCCACATATACAGAGGATGGACTATAGTTATAGTGTGTGAATTATAGCTTAATAAAGTTGTTATAAAATTTAAAAAATAATTGGGGCTGATAGTTTTAGATTAATTAAAAACAAGACAATTTAGGAAAAAATATTATGAGAAAATGAATTTAAAATAAAATCCTTAACTTGAGACTAAGAATTACTATCACAGTTAGACAGGAATTAAAGTAAGCAAAATTGCTGGTACACATATTCTCAAAAGATTTTCAATAAATATTTTAACCATATGGTCTTGATCTCTTTTAAAATGCAAAAGAATTAGTAAAGTTCAAGTAAAAAACTAATGATATATTCTTACATGCTTTATAAAATGAGTAAACAAAAGCTCAGGGAAATTGGTCTAAAAAAATAAAAAGCTTTCCAAACTCATCGCAAATTTACCCAATCAAGTCTTTTCCTAATCATCTACCTTAGACGTTTTTTTTAATCTAAGAAGTTTGTTTAACGATCTAACCTGAGATTCAGCCTATGATGAAAAGGAACTTGGAGAAAAGTAAAATAATTATAGGAACAAAATACCTTTCCTTCTCTTCACTTGGACAAAATATGTTTAGACAGGATTCAATAGCAATTTCTTTGGCTGTTTTCTAAGGTTTTCCTAAGTACTCTTAAAGTTGGCACATCAACATAAATTTTATTTTACTTTTAAATCTTTTAAAATGACACATATAACTCAGAATCATTTCAAATTGAGGTTAGGGGTGTGTATATATAAAATGTATATGCATTTAAAAATCTAATTCATAGCATTTAAAATATTTAGGTTACTTTATCTAAGCTACTCTGTGAATCTTGTGTTCACTTAGATGACTACATGCAGATTGTCAATAGGCTGGTAAATTTAACGAGAAAGTCTTAATGAAATTACTTTATTAAGGCAAATTACTTTGACATACTTTAACTTTTGATTTGAAAGAGTCTTATCTAGTAATTAAACAGCTCTTATAGCAACGAGGGCATAAAATAAACGATTCATAAAACCAAGCCTAGAGTTTATCACAGATTAAGACTTCCAAACTTTAGATTTACAATAAATCAAAGGAAATACTGGGGAAGAAAACAAACATAGAATGAGAAGTACTGTGACTAACAGTCTAACATGACTGCAGTAAACCTAAAGTTTATCGATATTAAATAATTCTACATATTAAAATTAGTCAGTTTTCCATATTCTATCAAAAATTCTATTTTTCTACCCACAGAAATTACTCAATAATAAAAATGTATTAGTAAATTAATATTTTCCTAACACTTCCTAAGATTTTATTTGAAATATATCTATTGCTCATTGACATTTATTCAAATCACCTCTTATTTAATCAAAATTTTCTCTACTTTGAAATTTTATAGGGTCCAATATCAAAGTATTTTATTGAATGGTAACCTAGAATAAACTCAAAAGAAAGATTTTTTAAAAAAGAAATGCATTAGGCTTTAAAATAAATCCTGTATATATCTGTGTCCAGAGTAAAGGTGAGTATTAAAAAATTGGAGCAGAAACAGGCAAAATGAACAAATGATCTTGATGACTCATCATTCTACTACGTAAAGAATTTCCACTTCATAATGAAGAAAGGGTTATTAGGGACACTAGAAGCCATTTTCTTTTGCTGTCATTAAGTATTATTTAACTGTCAAATTTGATTTAATGCCTAATCCAGAGACACACCAAAAATATGCAAGGTCTATTTTTGTCTATGTCAGAAGACAGCTACGTATACTATTTTTCTCCTTCCAACTTCTTCCTTTTTGTCTTTTTTACTGTTCAATTACTGTTTACAGTCAATATTATTTTGTATTAGTTTCAGGTGGACAGCACGGTGGTTAGACAGTCACGCGCACTGTGAAGAATTCCTCCTGATATTGCCCCTGCCCACCTGGCACTGCGCATAGTTACCGCAATATGACCGACTATATTCTCTGTGCTGAACTTTACATCCCCATGACCATCTATAACTACCAATTTGTACTTTTTAAATCTTCACCTTTTTCACAGTCCCCCAATACCCTCACCCTCAGACAATCAGCAGTCTGTTTTCTATGAGTCTGTTTTGTTTGTTCACTTATATTGTTCTTCAGATTCCAAATGTAAAAATTAAAAATGAAACTAACTACATTATGACCCAGCAATTCCACTTCTGTGTACACATCTGAAAAAACCCCAGAATACAATTAGAAAGAATATATGCATTCCCATGTTCATTGTAACATTATTTACAATAGCCACGATATATTGTATTGGTGGTTCAGTGGTAGACTGCTCGCCTGCCGATACCCAAGATATGGAAGCAACCCAAGTGCCCATATATATAATGGAATATTACTTGGCCATAAAAAGGAATGAAATGTTACCATATGTGACAGTATGCACGGATCTGGTGGATATTACACTAAAGGGAAATAAGTCAGTCAAAGACAAATATACCATAACCTCCTCCCAATTCTTAATCAGTTTTGCAAATAATTACAAAAGTTTTATTAGGCCAAATAGCCCAAGCTCCCTAAAGGTTTTCCTTCTTCTTCTTTTTAGCCCTTAACATCGAAGGACTTTTTTTAACTGTAAATGAATCCTTACTAATTCTTAGGCTATTCATAGATGCTCTCAATGATATTATAAACTAGTATCCTTTGAACTATTAATAATTTATACAAAGTATTTAAACCCCATATTTACAACCGAAACTAACACTTGAACAAACAAGAAAACAGACTAAAGGTAAATATATTGAAAAATTACAAGTAATTAATTCTTTGTTAAATTTGCTACAGTTGCTGGGGGTTGGGGAATGCTGTTTACTTCACTTTGCAAGTATCTGATTTGAGAAGGTGGCAAACCAGCTGACTGTGTTAGAACCTAAAGCCTAACGGCCACACAATAGATAAAATAGGATACGCTTTATTCTGAGTCAGGCGAGGAGCCTAGATCATAATGCAGGGGTGGTTTACTAATGGTTCTCTTGAATAATTTAGTTTCTAAAGGGAGGTAAAAAAGACACATGGGGAGCACTTACAATACTTTTGCTGAATAAATGAAACATGAACTAGAAACAAGGTTTAATTATTGGTATATTACTCTATAAAAATAATTAAAATGGAAACATTAAAAATTAATTTATACTAATTAAATATTAAATAAATGAATAAAATCTAGTGAGACAACTGACTATTTACATGTGTTTTAATCACTTCGAATGTAATATCTAGTAACTTAATACTTACATGTCTCACAATGTAAGATACTTAATTTTAAAAATAAAAAGTAGCTATAACATTTTATATATCTGTGATTATTTTTGTTCATTAGAGGTACAAAAAAGTAAATGAAATTTGTTTCTATTCTAAAAAAAAGAGAATATAAATATGTAGTCACACTTAAATATTTTAGAACATTGTCTCTTAAAGAAAAGCTAATTGATGTTACTCTAAGTAAAAAAGCCATATATATTGTTAAGTACATTAATATGAAATTGAGTACAAATATGAGCTGGTACGTTTCTTGAATGCCTCGTCTTATACAGTTACCATTTCCTGTTAGAATTTCTTATGACAATGAATTCAGGAAATACATGGGTATGTAAACACAACACACTTTCCCCTGTAATATATTATCCATCTAAACATAGAAACAGAGCCTGATTAGAAAAGTTCAATTGTTTTAAAATTACTTCCCCGGCCATTAAAGGCTGGTTCTGTTTTACTGGCACTTATTTTAAATATTAATATAAAACAAGTTTTCCCTAAATTATAAAATAAAGGTGACGTTAGGGGAATATACATTTAACTTAAAGAGTATGCATTACATTGCTAAAGCAAAACTGACATACATGAAATGTTTAAACATTTTAGTTATGAAACAGAAACTTTAATTAAAAAAAAACCCATATGTCTATTTTAAAATAGCCTTTAGTTTTTAAAATGGATGTGATCTTTTTTAACCTTTCAAAATCATAACCATAAATGGAGATGATGTTGTTTGGCCTAACTTTTTCTAAGTTCCTTCATATGAATTCTGTTTATTTTCACAGTTAAACCTTTAGACTCCACTTTTGTAGAGTAAACCAACACACAAATTATGAAATATTGATATTGCCTTGGAGTAAAAGATAAGTATAATCTTTGAAGTCTCATAGAATTCTAGATGGTATGAACTAGAGCTAAATAAATACATAAATATGTGCTACATGTGGGCAGTACCCACTTAATATTTTATCAGCATAAATATTTTACAGCAAAAAGATGGTAAAAGTAGCCTTGACTTTATCTTCTTTAAATTCCTCACAAAGAAACTTAAAACTAAATCTTCAAGTAAATGATCTAGAAGAATTATCAGACTGGTCCATGTGGCTCATGGTTGCATGTACCTGAGGCCACCAGAAATTCTGTAATCAGAGGTAGTATGAATTCCAAATATTGGTCAAATATTGCAGTGTAGTCAAAAAAAACCTCAATTAAAATTTCACATGTTCAGTTTCATGTTATTATTTTTGAGCCTATTGATTCTACAGCAATCAGATTTTTCAGATCCATGGGTCCGATCAATTTATCTATGGGTGAAATAATTAAATGTTCATATGTGGTCTGGGGGCTTCTCTGGGACAGCAACTTGTTAAAATATGAGTGCTCAGCATGTATGTAATTACAAGTGCACAGCATGTAGCAAGGACATAAAAAATGTTCACTGGATAAATGATGAATGAAAAAACTATAAAGTATTTCTATTGACCGAAACATAAAATGCTCTAGTATGTATTATCAAATCAGTAATGCTTATTCTTGTAAAAGAATGCTGACTGGGAGTTTTTGGCTGCCCCTGAACTGAAGACTAAGGCGTACAGAAAAGACAAAGATGCACAAGCACCCCCTATCTTGAAGAGAGCCATGGACCAGACAGAGCCAAACCACTGCCCCGCAGTTAACTAAGAGGTTGCAGAAGGAGCCCCATGATTCCCAATCAGGAGACGGGTGAATCAGGAGCACTGAGGTGTAGTATTTATGAGAGTTTCCTCACTCGAACCAAGCTGGGAAGCACCAAGATATTCCATCATAGACACTGTGGATTCCTGCAAGAAGGGGAGACTGGCATTTCACTCCCAGCTGACCATGTACTAAACAGGGGACCTGCAAACTTGCACTGGTGCTGCCACCAGAAAAGAATTTAGCCTGGTGAAAATGTTCTTACAAGACTTAACATATGCCCCTGGAAGTATGTAAGAGGCAGGGGGAACCTATTTGTGTAGGTGGGAGGTTTGATGGAGCAGCCTGCACCTGCAGATATAAATGGGCCACCAAAATAATCTATCTGGGAAGGAGAGAATGGGAAACACCTCTCACATTCCCCCACCTGCCCACTCATTTCCCGGGACCCTACAAATAGAACATCACCGATTCCCATGGCTCCAGGTAAGGAAACACAGATATTAAAGGAAGGAGGAAGGCTGCTGGTCAAGTGCGTCCAATGCCCTACCTAGAGAGGGGTTTAAATTGCTGGAAGAGAAAGGAGATGAGCTGCCCATTTCTTAAGGAGGTTCAGTGAGAGAGGCCGCCAGGATAAGACTAACAGTCCAAGAAAACCACACATATTGTCCAGGTGAGAATCACATGGGCCAAGACATTCTGCAGCAGTTGGAATCAGATTATGCCAGAGTAGGACTCACCATTTTCAGATGACCATGTTCAAATGATGACCTCTGTCTCTTCTGTCTCTCCTCTAACCTACCACCCCTCTCCCCACCCCATTCCCCATCCCCATCTCTCCAAGAGCTAGACCCAGAGGAGCGGAAAGCACACCAATGACCTCATACCACTTAGGTGGCCTGCCCTGAGATGCAGGGTAGGGAATAATCAGATGAAATTTAAGTCAGATTTGAGATTAAAATTTCAAACTGGTCATACTTCTACTAACTAAAGGTAACCAGAAAGTTGTAGCGCTTATACAAACGTATAGTTAAGGGACAGAAAAGGGAGCTTAGAGAGTGCATGGTTCAAAATGGGTTTGGAGAAAAGGTTTCAGGTTTATCCCCAAAGAGTTCAATGGTTTAAACAGTGCATACATACTTATATATCTGATACACACCCAATTTTTAAAAAACCAAAATGTTACCCCCATAGTAAATTCTCAAGTGACAACTGCTACTTGCTTGCCTAAGCTTGGTTCAACTTATATTCACAGCTAGATAAAGCCACTGTCCTCTGTCCACAGCACCTCTGCCCACCTCAAATTTGGGATTCCCTATCTCTCTGGGTGATCTCACGTATCATTTTTAAGCCAAATATCGCCAAATTCACAGCTTCATCCTATGTTTTCAATTACCTAGTAGGTTTATATGTCCCACAGACATTACAAACTTAATACACCTACAACAAAATTCATTAGCTCAGCCCCTCCACACCCAACCTCCAAAACTTGTTCTTCCCTCCTTTTCTATTCCGTATCTTACTTAATGGCAACGTCATCAATCTAACTGTCTAAATCAGGAAACTTCTTCACCCTGATCTACACACAACTGGTTATTATATCCAGATGATTTTAAATGATCTAATCTAATCTACACGATTTCTTAAATGTAGCCTCCCTTCTCTAATTCCACTATCAATTCTGAGAATTTCAATAGTCTTTTAGTTAAGTCCTCCTAGGTCTCCAGTCTCTCCAGTTCCTATCTATGCTTCCCCTTGACACTAAAAAACAAATCTGATAAGCTACTTTCCTGATAAAAATTATGCACTAGCTAGTGGATGGCCACAGGATTACAGCTGAATACATCCTAGAAGCCTGAGCTTGGCAATGAAGGCCTTTACAAGGCAGGCCACTCTTCTATCAAATCAACATTATTTTGTTCAGCAGGCATTATCTCCTTTAGGATCTATTCTCCGGTGAAGTGTGCAGGAAAACCCTCCATGTTGGCAACGCCAACTCATCTCGACTGTGCATCTCTGCCTGCCCCATGTCTGAACCCCTACTTTATTCCAATGGTTCCAGTTTGGGTTCTGTGCCATGATTTATCTCCTCTTTCTCTTGATGTAATAGCTTTATCTTGTGACTCAAGCTAACTTCTCCACTAAAGGCTCAGTAACAGTATAATTAATTGTTAAATTACAGGGTGAACTCTAAAGTTATATTTGCTAGGTTCAAATTTGGCTCTGCCACCTAGAAGCTATGTGACTTTGACCGCCAAACTTAATCTTCCTGCACCTTAGCTTCCTCAACTGTAAAAAGGGCGGGGGGAGGGAGGTGTGGGATAACAATATGATCATCAAAGGGTCTTTGCCAAATAGTGCTTTGAGACATACTGAGCACATAGTAAGCTCTCAATATGTACTCAACAGTAGCTCTCAATTAGCCACTATTTTTACTAATACTTAGTTTATTAGCCAGAGGTAAAATGATAGAAAAATTCTGAACAGTAAAATTATACCTGCAGACAAAAATGCACATGCCTTAAAGAACTGGCTAGCTGGAAAAACAATTTCAGATGCCGAAGTTTTAAACTTAATGCAGCTGCCTACCACAAGTCACGGCACAGCACCAGAACAAATGGAAGCTTGACAGTTTTAATGTGGAGTCAAGAGAAAAAAAAATATGAATGACTATAGAGCAAGCAAAAATTCTTATAGGTTAGGGCAACTGGTGTAAAATACAAAAAGGAGCTCACAGGCTCACTAAGTTCTAAAATAAATGCTTTAAAAATGACAACAACAGTGTATCTAAAGAGCTACTGACGACCACTGGACCGCTAAGGGTTGCATAATAATTTCCATAACTGAGTCATTTAAAGAACATTTTTCTAGAAAATTATACCTAAAACTCTATGAAAAAGGAAAATGGAAAAATAATTTGTTTGCAGACATTAGCTATAATTCACTGATTTCTGCATATCAAGGGGAAACTTATCTGCATCTTGTTTCTATTGTGCCTTGTATAGATTTGTTAATGAAAGCCTTTCAATGTTCAGTCATGGCAAGAATGACGAAATCAAAAGTAAGGCAATTTCAGACATTTTGTACCATCAATGAAGTTCTAATGAGTTAAAGGCAGTAAATTTCCTTTTCATTAAAGAATATAATCACTAAAATGACTATATGTTCTAGATTTTCCACTGGCAATGACGATCCACAACTGACTACTCATTTCATTTGACTAGCTAGTAAAGGAGTACAGCCGGTTGTCAGCATTTTACATATTTACATGTTTGCATCCGTGGCTATTATGCAGCTTCATTTGCACTCTCACATTAAGACAGACAGTTAAAAACTAAACTGAAGAACTACAGATTATAACCTGATACTCCAACCCTGGTTACCAAGCCTTTCTTAAGACACCTTAGTAATTAATAACAGCTTTAATTGCAACAGCATACTATCAAATTAAACATGCGCCACTCCTTAATTCATAAAGAAAAAAGAGTTCCTTTGTTAAGAACCATGAAAATATATCTTCAAAATAAATTAATGAAATTAAGATATCTGTTCTCCAAAATTCTTTTACCTAATGTTACTAAACATTAGTTTGATATCCTCTTTCACATAGCTCCTTAAGATCTGTCCATATTTCTGGAAAGAAGGTGTTTTCTGCTATTGATGGACAAAATTACAAAACAAAACTAGTTTGGTTTTCTTTTTTTTCGGATTTAAACAAAAGCCATTATTTATTGGAAAGTCTTCCAAAATGATGACTCCAACTTGATGAAAGTTTTCTATTTTAATCAGTGAGTGGTACTATGGAGAAAGCTGCCAACCTAATGTCAGGACAGGACAGGAAGGTGTCAGTACTAGTTTAACCAGGTCAACAAATCTAACAGGCCCCAAAAGAACTATGTACTTCTGACTGAAAGATTCATGTTAGGAAATATGATGAAAGTTAGTTATGGAAAGCATTCTGACACTAAACTACTATGTGTATTCTGAAAACCTGAACTAAGTATGAAAGTACAAAAATAATTTCAGATTAAAAAAATTCATTTTTGACAGTTAAAGTAAGAAAGAACTATTATCAACACAACCTGATATATGCATTACTAGTAACCTCAATCCTAACAAGTTACTTGAAATCTAATGGTTTATTTAAGAAAGTAAACACCTTGGGGCATCAGTCTAACAGTAAAAGGTAATAAATTACATTGTCTGCTCTTTGATCCTAGAGTCCACTCTTGGTTCTTAATATTGCTTTTGATGTAATACCCCCGCCCCCATTGATTACTGACTAAACATTCAAAATGAGGTTATGAACAGAAAGTCCACATAGTCAAAATAACTCCCTCAGACTTCAACATTAGTCATAACATATGCTTGGAGTGCAGTACCTTTGTTTTAAAGTTGCCAATTTTTCAAAACAATCTTCTAAATAGATGGCATTTTTTCTTTTTCCCCCTTTGTTTGTTGCTTTATATTAATGGCATTTTTAAAAGAACAAATTAATATGAACAAAGTTTATGCTTTTTAGAACTTTTTGGTAAGCCTTTTTTTTTTTTGCCATGTGCTTTAAATATCTTAATAAATTCCAAAACGGTGACAAGAAACCACATACTGCACCTGTGCTTTCTCTTAATTAATCCAATAAGTACAGGCCTGCTCACTTTAATTTATAAAGGAAACAATGATATAGTGCATTTTAACTTAAGGTATTAATTACCTAAAAAAGCAGAATTAGCTTAATGTTTCAGTAGACGATGCAAGTAAAAATTTCTGAAATTATGGAAGACAAACATCATATTTAGGAATAAGAAAGCAAAATGTTCATTCTACCTCAGGTGGCCAAATGGACTAAATTATAGTGAAGGGAAAAAAAACAGTGTAGTAATTCAGAGACACTAAAGTTTTTGTGTTTAACTACTATAGAATCAATTAAATTCAGCTTAGTTACCCAGTGACTAATTAACTTTTAACGTTTTTTTCCTACTTGTAGATAAGTACGTTTGAAGGAGGCCACCCTCCTTTCAAAACAAAGTTTATGACTGTCTTAAATGCCTGAGTAGATTGATGGTCAAAACCTTATAAATATTCTACATGGACCTAGACAATCACATGATACGACTGTGCACACGCCACACCATCTGTTGGATACGACTGCCAGTACAGATTTCGTGAGCTGGCAAAGGGCTGAAACAGTCAAGAATTCTGCAAGTATTTCAAAGTGCAGGCTTCTCATTAATTTTAATTTCCTGTTGGCTCTACAAGGAAAGATTGAGCCGTGAAAGCACAATGTGCCACATACACTCAAGTTCATGCCACATGTACACCTGTAATCATAAGCTCTTATCCGGGGGAGCCACTAAAACATTTGAGATGTTGTGTTTATTTCTTCTTTACCCTAGAAGAAATAAATCTGAACTATCTCTAGTTATCTTTTAATACTTTGTTATCACTCTTGCAAACATCTGGAAATACTTGACAATAATCATTTAATTAATGCAAAGCTAATTGATGACAATATACTTAAATACTTCACTCAGTGAAGTGGTTTCCTAGTTCACACAATGGAGGCTGAAGAGAACAAGAAGTTCTTTGACTAAAGAGAACACTATCAGGGAAGCTTCTAACCAACATCTCTTTGCGAAGCAAAAACATTATCTGTATGTAAGTAAGCAATGCAGATGATAGCATACGACTACCCTGGTAAACACTCGTAGAGGCTGCTGGCTTACATTTTTCTCTCAAGGCTTTCCACAGAGCCTGTGTTGTGGAGGGCTTTCCAAAGAGCTGGCGTCACTGCAGTGTTTTTTGTGGGCCCTTGTACACCACCACTGTTTCCACTTTATTACCCTTCACAACTGTTGGCTGCTCTAGGAGGGTGAAAAGATCCTGAGAAGAAAACGTTTCTCCAGAACAAGGTACTACTCCTAAAATGCCCACAGTGGTTCCAGCAGCAGGGCTGGTGCTTTCTCTGGATTTACTGCTTTCTGCGTTCTGTAGCAGTGAGGATTTTGTTGTTGTTATTTACATGTTTTTTTGGCTTCCCTATAACCATACTGACTTACCAACCCAGGAATCAGAGGTAAGACTGTAAAAAAAATAGAGAAGTCCAAGACAAATTTATACTGGGAGGAGAGGACTTTTTCCTTCTGACACACAATGATTGAGACTTTTTTATCCAGTTCTGCCCTGGAGAATTGTGTCCCTTAGCTCAAAAGAATGCCACCAATTAAATAAATATTTAAGAATCATAGTAATCAAGAAATGTTAACTTAGAATTTAGTTTGAGTCAAAAACAAACAATGGTTAATTTACTGAATTCCTCTTATACTAGTAATTATTGTCAATCTAATTTTTTATTTTTTAATTTGAAACGAATATAGTGGGTTAACAGATGGCTTTTTAAAAGTTTTTGTTCTTATTCCAAAATCTTTATGTTACCCAAAATATATCTATTTAAGAGCAGATACTGTAACTCATGCAAAACATGATCGACGCACTCTCTACTTAACACTAAACAATCTGGAGGCTAAGGCTGTTTGGAAATAACTCTAACAAAAACTGAAACATTAGACTAGTGCTATAATAAACAGATTTGCCTTTTACATTTGTTTTATAAATCTTCACAGGCACACCCGAAACAGAACTTTCTTAGTAGCATTCAAATAATTGATTCAATTAGCCCTAATACATTTTATCCTATCTTTATAATACCCCCAAATTGGTAAACATAAATTACTTCTCCTATTATCTCATTACACGCAGGAACATAATATGAAACAAGAGTTGAGAGAAAACCCAAAGGACAAATGCTAAAAGAAAATACACACATTATGTTGCAGAGAGGCTTTAAGATAAAGAATGTTTCTTTCTCTGCACATCTGTCTAGCAGGTGCTTCTGAGTAAGCTCTGTCCTTTAGGAACCTGCTCTGAAGACTACAAAAGACAATGAAGTGTTCTCTTTCATTTTTCTTTCTTGAAACCTATTTTCCTCAAAGCAGAAGGATAAAATTTCTACATCCTGAAAATATGGTCAGAACAACTTAGGGTTATTTTAAGCAACTTTTATTTGATAGACATAGGAACCACATAAAGCTCAGTTGTTTTGGAAGGTAGCCCCGAGATACATCATATAGAAGGAAGATAAACCCATAAACCTTAGCACACTGTTTACTTTGATGAGTCAATTTTTTAAACATTATATATCTAATGTATGATGGAATGAGTAAGACCAGACTTCCCTTATCATTACCGGCTGGCGTCTTAAGTGGAAATCTGTCTTTGCTCTTAGTGCACTTCCTTACTTTGTAAGCAAAGTATTCCATCGGGCCCTTTGCACCTTGCCCGACCCATTTCCTACCCTTTTTAGGCCCTCTCACACACTTTTCTTTGCCTTTTACCACACTCACTACTACTTCTAGTAATTCTTTATTCATCTGGCACTCCTTCCTTTATTCATATCCTACTTATTCCCAGTTTCACCATCTTCAGGAGCTATTTCAAACATTTCCCACTTCCCACTAAGTGATGAGAGGGTTGGGCAGTTCCCGTTGACAGGTGTAGTAAATGTTGGAGAAGGGAGAACTGCTCTAGTCCAGTCCCTTCCCTCCTCCCTTTTTAAGGCTCCGTGCCCTGCATAAGTCGGAAAAGAAATAATCCTGCAAACATGGGATCCAGTCATAGGATCTCTTGAAGCCTCTTTTCTATTGTGTTTCTTTCTTTTTCTTTCACTTTCTATTATTTTGTTCCTCACCTTAACCAAAATAGTACTCTTTAATCTGGTAAGTCAGCTATTTCTGTTCATTAACCTTTGGTAATGCATCCTATATCCACCCCTGTTCTTGTTTCTTTTTCTCCATTTTATTACTACTGCTGCTCCTTGACTTACAATGGAGTTGCATCCCAATAAACCCATCGTAAATTGGAAAGATCAAGTCACTATGCATATGCACTTAACGCATCTAACCTACCGAACACCATAGCTTAGCATTGCCTATCTTAAACATGCTCAGAACACAATATCCAAAAGACACGGGCAGCCCAGCAGACTGTATGGTGTCAGTTGTTTACCCTCGTTAGCACGTGTCTGACTGGGAGCTGTAGCTCGCTGCCACTGTCCAGCATCGGGACAGGGCACCATACTGCGTATCGCTAGCCCAGGAAAAGATCAAAATTCAAAATTCAAAGTATGGTTTATACTGAATGTGAAAGGTATCATTTCCACATCATTTAAAGCTGAAAATCGTAAGTCAAACCACTGTTAAGTCAAGTCTATTTCACATAACAGGTTTCTCCTACCTCTAGTCTCTTCCTATCAATCCGATCCTGCATGCTGCCATCAAGATTAATATCTTAAACACTTCATCATGTCATTCTCCAACCTGAAAACCTGCAGTGGCTTTCTACTATGAAATAAAATTCCTACTTTGCAATCTTGCACTCAAGGCCCGCACCATCTGACCCTTTCCATTTTATTTCCTTTACTGTTCCAAATGGACTCCATTTCGCTGTCACCCAATACAACTTGTGGTTTCCTATCTAAGCTTTTTATTACACGCATCATTCTTTGTAGTGCCTGCATCCACCCTTCAGTGCTTAGACAAAGCCCCCTTCGCAACAGTATAATTTCATAAACTACTCCAGCCTTTATTGAGTCCCCCCCTTATGCAAAACCACATGACATCAGAATTACTACTCTGGGTTATAGCTTAATAATTTATGCCTTGCCTTCTTAACTTGATAAATATTATAAGTGTGTGTATATATATCCCATAGTGCCTAGCACAATCTAAAGCAAAAAGCAGAAACTTTATTAAATTAGTTTGTTTTCTAACAAGTTTCGGAATTTTCAGGTAGAAGGACTAAAATCTGGAATCTTGACTGGCCTTGTGACGGATTTTGACTAACAAAACATGGCAGAAGTGATACTATGCATATTCTTTTCCCCCATCTTATTTTTTTAATTTCGATAAAATATACTTAAGTTAAAACCCACCATTTTAACCATTTCTAAGTGTATAGCTCCGTGGCATTAAGTGCGTTCACACTGCTGTGCCACAATCATGGCCGCCCATCCTGGGAACTTTTCTCATCTCGTGAAACTGAAACTCTGTACCCACTCAACAGTAACTCCCCATCTCCCCTCAACCCTAGCCCCTGGCAACTACCATTCTATTTTCTGTCCCTGTGAGTCTGACTGCTCTAGGTGCTTCCTGTAAATAGAATCACACAGCATTTGTCCTTTTGTGACTATTTCACTCAGCAGAATATCTTCAAGGTTTGTCCATATTATTGGCACGTGTCACAATTTCCTTCCTTTTTAGCCTGAATAATATTCCACTGCATGTATATACCACATTTTGCTTATTCATTGGTGGACACTTTTGGCTACTGTGAGTAATGTTGCTATGAACATGGATGTACAAATATCTGAGTCCCTGCTTTCATTTCTTTTGGGTATATGCCCAGAAGTGGAATCGCTGAAACACATGGTAATTCTGTTTAATTTTTTTTAAGGAATGCCATACTGTTTCCCACAACAGTTAAACCATTATACATTCCCACCTATAGCGCACAAGGCAGGGTTCCATTTTCTCCAAATCCTCACCAACACTTGTTATTTTCTCTATCTCTTTCTTTCTCTCTCTGTGTATGTGTTTATATGATAGTCATCTTGATGGGTGTGAAGCGGTACATCATCGTTTTGATTTGCATTTCCCTAGTGGTAGTGATATTAAACATCTTTTCATTTGCTTATCTTTTTTGGAGAAATAGCTATCCACTTTTTTAATTGGGCTTGTTGTTGTTGTTGGGTTGGGGAAGTGCTTTATATAGAGTGGGGCAAAAGTAGTTTACAGTTGTGAGTACATAAAACACAGTTTATTCTTATATTATTATTTATTAATTATTGTATTATTTTCTACATAAAGAACTATAAACCTACTTTTGCCCCACCCTGTATATCCTGGATGTTAACTGCTTATTGGACATACATTTGCAAATATTTTCTGCCATTCTATGGGTTGTTAATAATGTCACTTGATACACAAAAGTTTTAGTTTTGTTATCGTCCAATTTATTTCTTCTTTTGTTGCCTGTGCTTTTGGTAGCATATCCAAGAAATCATGGTCAAATCCAATATCATGAAGCTTTTCCTCTGTTTTTTCCTAGGAGTTCTTAAGTTTAGATCTATGATTAATTTTCAGTTAGTTTTTGTATACAGTGGAAGGTAAAAGCCCGACATCATTCTTTTGCACATGGATATCCAGTTTTCCGGCATCGTTTGTTGACAAGACTATTCTTTCCCCATTGAATGGTCTTGGTACTACTGTCGAAAATCATTGACTTTATATGTTTATTTCTGGGCTTTCTAGTCTAATCGATTGGTCTATAAAACTGTGTGTTTTGATTACTGTAGCTTTTTGTTTTGATTACTATAGCTTTGTAGTAAGTTTTGAAATCAAGAAGTAGGAGACCTCCGACTCTGTTTCTCCTTTTCGAGGTTGTTTGACTATTCGAGTCTGTTGGAATTCCATGAGTTTTAGGATGGATTTTTCTATTTCTGCAAAAAAAGGAGTCATCGGGATTTTTATGGAAATTATTAAATATATAGATTGCTTTGGAGAATACTGACATTTTAATAATATTGTTTTCCAATCCATGAACATGAGATGCCTTTCCATGTTTTGATATTTTTAATTGCTTTCAGCAATGTTTTGTAGTTTTCAGTGTACAAGACTTTCGCCCCCCTGGTTAAGATTTTCCTAAGTGTTCATTCTTTTTGATGCTATTGTAAATGGACACTATGCAGATCCTAAGTAAGTCTCAACAGGCCTTACAACTTCTGCATTTTACGCTCTTAGCAAGCTGGTTACTGTCGCCACCTAAAGATCCCAGGCTTGCCTGACAGGATTACATGGCCTAGCTAACTGTTGGCACAACTGCCAGACACAAGACTCAGGTGATTTTAGATCGTTCAGCTCCAGTCAAGCTGTCAGATGACCAGAGCCACTTGCAAGTGGACCAGGTGAGCCCAGCAAAAGAACCACTCAGCTAAACCTCATCAAGCCGCTTACCCACAAAAGTGTGAGCAAATAAAAAGTTGTTAATTTAAGCCAGTACATTTTGGGGTGGTAGCAAAAACCAAATGGAACAAATAATTGTATTTAATATTTCTGAACTACAATAATTGACTCATTACTTTGTAGCCCCTTTCAAACTGTTTCCCAGAGGTTATTGAGATTTATTCTCACGGAGACAAGGCAGAGTCCTTGATGCTAAATACTCTACAGAAGTCAGCGCACTCATGAATGATTTAAAGGGTGAATGTCAGCATGCTCCATAATTTATAACTTCTCAACAAGCAGATAGCTTGAAATTTTATAAGAACTAAAGAAATACAGATTTGATTTTTCTAATTTGTAACTTCAAAACTGAAAAAACAGTAAGTAGATATTATAATTAATGTTTTCAGGCTAACCGGTGCAATTGCTAACATTTGCTAGCAATTAATAGTGAATTTATTGAGGACACACTTTGAAACTGTATTATCTGATTCTTTAAGAAGCTTAGATAATCACAATATTTAGGAATAAAGTATTTAACATTAAAAGTATTTATAATCCCAAAGCATTTAGAGGCATGTTGACTGAGCAAAATGGCTTAAAATTACTTAAAAATTTTAAAGACATACATATATCTAGAACTTTACTTACTTACAAATAAAAGTATTAATAAATATAGCTACTAAGCATCATAGTTACTTCATGTGGAAAAAAATAATACTACAGAATAATATCGAAAAGTAACATACTATTTAAAGCATGGTGAGGCAAAAATCTACTCCATAAAAATTCCTACTCCATTAAAAAACTCATTTTTAGAATTTACTCTCTCAAGTGTGGAAACAGTTACTTTAGAATTGTTTATCTGTATTATATGCATTGTTTAAAAGAAATACAAAAGGAGCAGGACAGAAGAAATAAAGAGAAAATGTAATAAAAGAGGTGTTAAGGTACGGTTTTATATTGAAGTTTATATGCTAACTAGATAAAATATAGGACTATTATTTCTGACAAACCAACTGGAATTAACACTTACTCAAGTAGAAACAAATTCAGTTAACTTTCAAGTTGAGGCAAATTTCTCCACGTCTATGTCATAAATGTCTTTGTATTATTTTTTTTGGAAACTGAATTTACTAACTGTCAGAAATATCTCATATTTGCATTATTAAAAACATCTTTTGAAATAGTTGTCACTTTAATTTAAAGAGCCCTAAATATTTCTCTAAGTGTGGGCAATGATTTATTTAACTATAATCAATTATTTACATTTCTCTGCAAGTACATTTCTACAAGGAAACTGCAACCGCACCATTCCCCTACTCACATTTATGACCATATATTGAATATCAATATACAGTCTATAATTTTATATATACAAGAGACTGTGCTTCTCCATTTAACAATAAAATAAAGAAGGAGAAAACCTAAATGAGAGAATTAAAATGTACTTACAAAGTCAAAGTCTCCGTCTTGAGGAACTTTCCAGTTATCAGGAAAAACATTTTTAGACATAGGGAAGGGTTCATGCATGTTCTGATTACAGTTTTCATGACTCTTATTCTTGAAGTCCTGTTTATCAAAGTAGTCCATGAAAGACGGTCTTTGTACTTGTGGGGAAGTTGCATTTCCTTAGGTAAACAAAGAACATAAGGAGGGCATAAGTTCTCAACATTTCAAGAAGTATGGTTTTTATTGAAGTATAATTTTTTATTGAGCTATATAATAAATTTTCACTGGTTAGACTTAAGGCCAACATAGTCAATTTCATGAAGAACACAGTAAAATAAAATAAGACGAGAATGAAAAAACAAATATATCCAGGCCAAGTAAAAATTCAAATGATTAGGCAGAGATCCACAATATTCTTAGGTTGTAGAAACATTTTAGAATTTTGGCAGATCTGTATCACAATTTGATTTAAAATCATTTCAGATGTATGTGAAATCTGTCAGGGAAAGCCAATTTTTAAAGCCTGTTTTATTTTAAACAGCTAAGCCTGAATTGCTATTGTCACTGTGTACCACTTAAAAAGTTCTAAGGACTTACCCAGGTTCCTCTTTGATTTCTTCACTTCCTCATAGTCTTTCTACCTAACTCCATCTCCCTGTGGACTCTCATGGTTTCACCTGTCGTTACATTTCTATCTGTGACTTCCAGCTCTGTATCTCCAGACCAGGCCTTGCTTCTAAGTTCTACACCAGACTTCCCACTGCTTACTATTAGCCTCCTGGATCTGAGGTGAGTTACCTACCTCAGACTTACCAGCTCTAAAGCTAAATTCAAGGTCTTTCTCATTAAGCTCACTGCTCATCTAATAAAGTCAACGCTATTTACTTAATCCCCAAAGTGATAAAGTTGAGAAATAACCCAGATTCCTCTCTTCCCATCACGCCACACTGATTATTGAGTTTTTAATTCTATTTCGCAATACAGTTGTTTAAACCTAGCCCTTTTTTCCTCTATCCACCACTGTTACCCTCTGAGTTTAGCTTCTAATCATTTCTTGCCTACACCACTATAGCAACTTCCAAAGTAGTCTTGCTGCTTCATCCAGTTTTGATTTTAGTTTCATACTGATAACGCAAATTAAACCATGTCATTCTTCTGCTTAGAACCTTTCAATGGCTCCTTGTTTTCTGCACTGAACAATTAAAGTGGAAAATAAACATTTGAAATAACCAGATTTTTAAATTTAGTAAGTATGGTCTTGATCAGTGGTTTTCAAACTGGATTCTGTAAAGCCCTAGAGTTTCAAAAGCAGGTCCCAGTCACTACCACAGAGGCATTTCCTATACAGTTCTCCAGGCAGTAAGTTACCTACCTTCTTCTTGAATATTTCCTGTGATGGGAAGTACTCCTCCCCACAAAGATGTGTGCTGGGCAACTCTGAGTTCCAAAAAGTATTTTTAAATGTGAACCTGAAATTTGTCCTTCTATAATTTACACTTAGGCTCCAAGTAAATTCTTCTTTTATACACCAGTACATCAAATACCTGAAGACACAAATAATGGCTCCTGTTTGGGCTGTCTGTTTTTCAGGTGAAACATCCCTAGTTCCTTTCATATGACATGTTTTTCAGATTCATCACCTTGTTTACTTGCCTACGGAGACATTCCAGTCTCTCCATGATCCTCTAAAATCAGGTGTAATATCGCTAAGAGCGATCTCGCCAATGTAGAACGCATTTGCAATAGTACTAATGCGACTTAAAACAGTAGTTACCATTATGACAACTAAGTAACATCGTGGGCTCATAAAGTAATTTTGGTCAAAAGAATACAATGCTAAAAATCCTTTATTTTTACTCTTTAGGAATATGAGATTAAAGTAAATTGATTGATGCCTACTCTAAATGGTGAAACAGCAAGTCTGGAATTCTTTAAATCAAAAGGGAGGGGTGAGGGAGTTGTTAGGTAAGCACCCCACTCCCCTCTCCTTTCCCCAGCTTTTAGGTGTCGGTGTGCACTATTTGGTGGTTTAAGAGTTTAGATGAGTTTGCTCAGGTAAGATATGAGAGGCTGGCAATGACAGTATTTGCTGATTTAAAAAATTTCCCCCTACCACTCCCTCTGTGGGAAAATGGATAAAACTGTACTTGAACAACAACAAAAATAAAATAAATAAATTTTTTTTCATTACATTGCCTTAAAATGACATGATTTTCCCTATCAAAACAAGGTTTTTATTGACATATTATGCATTTTTTTAAAAACTATGGTAAAATACACATAACATAAAACTGATCATCCTTAACCATCAGTTAAGTATACATACATTGTTGTACAATCAATTTCCATCATGCAAAGCTGAAATTCTATGCCCATTAAATAAGAACGGCCCCATTCTCCCCTCCCTGCCAGACCCAGAAACTACCATTCTGTTTTCAATATCTATGAATTTGACTGCTCTAGATATCTCACAGAGGTGGAATCATTACTGTATTTGTCTTTTTTTTATGACTGGTTCATTTCACTTAGCTTAATGTCCTCAAGGATGTTGTATCATGGGTCAGGATTTCCTTCCTTCTTAAGCTAAATAATATTCCATTGTATGTATATATCACATTTTGGTCATCCATCGATCTGTCAATGGACACTAGAGTTACTTCCATCTTTTCGCTACTGTGAATGATGCTGCTATGAATATGGGTGTACAAATACCTCTTCGAGACCCTGCTGATTATATTTTTAAGTTAACTATTCTTGGTTTTCCTCTATAGATGTGCAAATCCTAGTGAGCAAGTGATCTTGTTTTTAATACCTACACAGGGGCCTTTTTCATTTTGTTATGGGTGTTTTGATAGTGGAGCCGAATTTCTAATAAAGTAAATCATTATGATACATTGTAAGTACACATGAACATTAGTAGAAGTAATATATTTATTTCTATTTTTAGCCTATATTTTTTTTAAATGTGTTTACCTTTACTTCTTGTTAAACTTTAAGTTCCCTAATACAGGAACCTAAGTCCTTTACTCAAGTACTTTTACAAATAACTATGACCGTCAGTGAGTGGTTTGACTACACCCAGATGTTCAGCATCGATGGCCATGAGGAAGGGCTCATAAGATGGTATGTGGTTTGTCAACATCATTACTTTTGAATTAGTAGAGGCTACTAGTATTTCATTAGTAGCAACTGTGTACTGGCATAATAAATTTTAAAAATCATATGACTACTACAATTTTAAAATGATCTGTCCCAGTAGAGTCAGAAGGAATCCGATATTCAGAATATGCATGTATTCATGGAAAAACAGCAAAAAAAAAAAAAAGAAAAAAGAAAAAAAAGCTGTTTATCTGAAGACTTGTTCTTCAATTAGAGCTGCTCAGGCCTTAGAAGATTTAAAAATAAGTATGACAAAACATCTGGGACCCAAATGATACCCACTGAAAAGATATTAGACATTCCATCTAAATTAGGATAGAATAAAACACCAGTATTCATAGTAAACCTTCAGAACTTAGAACACTCTCATATCCCACATATAAAACTCATGAAAAAGAAACTCCTTAGGTAGTTTAACGAGATACTAGCCAAAGCTGCCTGCAGATTCCTTGTCAGACCAGTCTTTACTAGTAATGGGCAAAATATGTAGGGGCAAAGTAACATGTTTAAAGATCAATAAATGTTATGTAAAGATTCTGTGTTTCTAGTCTTTTATCTTCAACTTTCTTCCCTATTCTATTGTTAAAAAAAAAAGGAATTGGTTAATTTGACAAGATTACATTAATGACATTTGGACTGGACACATACATTCCATTAACATTTTCAACAGATTTTAAGAACCCTTGATTTGTCTCCGGGCTTCATCGTTTTATAAGAGATTTTATTGCTAGAAATGAAATTTGGTTCCTATGGCAACTTTTTATTCCATAACAGAGTCTAGGAATTTAACCTCAATTATTCCCCACCTCTGACCTTTTTATGAGAATAAATAATAAAATGTTACAAGTGTAGTTCACTCAACAAATTTTCTTTAAATTGAGCAAGTCAAATCACGGGGCAGGGTGAGATAATCCCTTAATGGAAGCTTTTGATCAATATTCTTTTTTTAAAAGATGAATAATTTTGTAATAGAATTGCATATTTATTTGTGTTGTGAGTTCTTATTTTAATCAGCTAGTCTTAAGATGGGTCACATTCAAAAAGATATCTCTAAAAAACCTTAACATTCAGGAAAACAAGGGTTATCGATGTTTATGTAGTAAAATAAGAATCAGAGAGGAGAGTTTCTTTGGGAAATAACTACTGTCAAAAAAAACCCATGAATTTCACCGTTATCAGCTGCATTTGACAAACATATAGAAAAAGTTTCATTGAAGCAAGTTTCTATACAGCATTCTTTTCAAAATAAATTTTTGCTGATGTAGGTGCTTTAGTAAAAACAAAACAAAAAAACCAAAAACGCATTATGGCATTATTAATCCACTGAAAAAAACAGCCCTCCCTGTCCACCGCCCCTCCCCAAGCCTTCCTCCTCCCAAGCCCCCTCACCAGGCCAGGCCTGAACTGCTTTTTTTAAAGTATATTTTATTGATTATGCTATTATAGTTGTTCCACTTTTTCACCCCTTTACCCCCCTCCACCCCCCTCCACCCAGTACTCCCATTCCCTCCAGCACTCCCCCTCACTGCCACCTTAGTTCGTGTCTATGGGTCGTACATAAAAGTTCTTTGGCTTCTCCATTTCCCATATGATCCTTAAGCTCCCCCTGTCTATTCTGCATTACTCTTCCCGCCACTCAGCACTGGCTTCACTGCAGACTTCAGTTAGTCTTCTTTGTTTTCTCAACCAAGGGGTGTGGAGCTCTTCACCCTGAAACTTTATGAATACCCTGGTGCTATAACAAACTACTCGGTGTTATTTTGATTTACCAGCAACTCTTAATTCAGACTTCTGTATTCTAGTAAACGGAAACTAACATTTACAAAGCAGCAACTCTAACACAGCCTACATTTCAAAAGCAGCAACACGCATAGAAAAGGAGGAGAAAAACAACATCTCAGAAGTTGCTTTTCTACTACAGAGAATAAAACGGGGAAAACTTTAATTTTTTATAAAAATCCTCACAACAAAAAGTAAGATGGGTTGAGCAGGCACTTCCTTTAGCGATAGTGAGAGTAAGGAAAGGATAAAAAAACAGATAATATTCTTTTCTGCAGTGTGTCAGAGATAGAAGTCCAACTGGAAATAAGTAGGGGCAGTACAAAGGGAAGAGGCAAACCAATCCTGGACTGACTTTAAAAAATAAAGGAAATTACTACGGAATTTCATGCCAGAAAACTGCTCTTGCATCCCCAGTAGCCCTGTGCCGCTCCCAACCCTACGGCAATCAGGAGCGGCCCGGGGCAAGCGAGCCACCATTAATGTGTCCTACCATCTCACAGTGAAAAGGTGCCCTCCCTCCCTTGAGGTGACAAGGTGTTTCTCTCATAGGGATGAGTGGCCGTGTAACACATTTCTGGCCAGTGACACATAAAAAGAGGGTTTCTAGGAAAACTCTGTTTTCTTGATATAGATACCATCCACTTCTGCTTGCTCTTTTCTCTTGCCTGAAATGTAGATTTAATGGCTGAAGATCTAGCACTTACTCTGCAAGCAGGATGACATAAGAATAATAACCTAAAGATGATGTCAATGAAAGGATCTCTATCTAATGACATGAAATCGCTCTACCAATGCAGGACACACTCTGCTGCTGGATTTCTTATTAAATGAGAAAAGAAACTAATCCCATTTTGTTTGACCACTGTTATTTGGATTTTCTGGTACATATAGCTAAATTCAGTCCCTAACCGATGCATTTTACTCCCAAGTGGAGGATGTAGGGATAGGTAGGAACAGCTATCTGCAGTTTCACTACAGGAACACCGCAGTCTGAAACTTGAACTCCACTGTTCTATAGTAGTTTAATTATCACTACATTTCAGATGCACTGTAGTTTAAAGGGTCTTTTTTATAGGCTGGTCTAAAAATCTATGGCAAAATACCTGTTGGGTTCTACAGTCAAAAATTTGGAAAATAACCCATTCTTAGGTTAGAAATAAACATTTTGTTATTTAAAATAACAAAAGTATAATCATCAACTTAAAGAAAAGAAGGCCGTCTATTCCATTAGATTTTTCTTTTCAGATGACTTTAGAGTAACATACGCTGACACATAAATTTTTATTCAAATGTATGAGCTTGTACCTCCAAATATTTTCCATTGTTTAAAACAGTATTAAAATTTAGAGTATATCTTTGTTATTCACAAAAAATTTAAAAAATACTTAAAAATAAAGTTTCTAAGGAGTAATATAGGTTACATTTGTTTTAAAAGTTAATGGGAGTGGGCAGCAGTAATCGCCCAGTAATATTTAATTACACAATATTAAACACATGCCCTCAGTCAAGTCTCCAGGGAGACTGATACATATTCACAGGAGTAGAATGGACAAGGATATTTCTGACTTACAATTTATTTTTTAAAAAAGAAAAAAAGAAATAGTAGGCCCTTCAACAGGAGAGTGAAGCAAGAAATCTCAAGATAGCAACCACTGACATGTGATTGTGGTTGCTATAGCAAATTCTTTTTTTTTAAAACAGAGAAAGAATAGCCACAAAAAAGTTGACATCAATTTCTCCAGCTGCAGCTAAATTCTGACTTAGCTTATAAAATATATTTTTATTTTAATAATAAATTTAATGTTCAAAATTACCTCATTTGTCAATTTTAACCCCAATTCTTTCAACCACTTGCTGTGGCACTAAAAATCGATTAGCAATAAAGAATAAAATAATTGCCATGCAATCTTTTGTGCATATGAAATTTTAAAGAAAAAAACTGTTTTCCCCTTCCTTCACACGTTCCCCAAAACATACAAGGAAGACTAAGTCGTATGAATATGATAACTTTAGAAAATATACCAGTCCACCCACAACTATAAACTTTCCTAGTCTGCATATCTTCTAAGCTGGTGAAAGGTCTTCATGGAAATTCAAATATATAAAGGAATTTTTAAAATACTTTAATGAAATAAAATGTTTAATTTTTAATTTTTTAGCATGATTGTGACCAAGAGAGTCAAGTGTAGAGAATGAAATAACAATTAATCATAATTTTAGCATAATATATTTAGACATCAAGGGAATTTATGAATATTACCTAATTTGTTCTTCTAAAAATATTTTAAGATGTGGGTGATCCACCTGATTAATGATCTTGGATATTTGTCCTTTAATTTGTTGCCAAGAGTAATGAATACATATAAAAAAGAATGTTAATACAGAAGCTACTGACATCAGCTTTTTCTTAACTTCATCAGGCTGTATTTTAAAACGAAGGAGAAAAGAGAGACAACATGGAGAAGATCCAGGGGCTACTCATAAAAAAGATTAAAAGCTTAGAAAATAATACCTGTACAAAGGTTAAAGGGACTGAAATTGTGCAGCCAGGAAAAGTCTAAGGATATAATTTAGTAAGTATCCAAGTATATCGGAAGGGTTCTCGCACAGAAAATAGTGACCAGCTGTTTTCCATCTCCAATGAGGGCAGAATAAAAGGAAACACAAATTGAAGCCCAGGGATTTCAGTTAAATAGAAGGAATGATTTCCTGTGCGAGTACTGAGCATTGTAACAGCCACTGTATGTCTGTGGTAACCCTTTCTTCAGAGGCCTTTACAAGAAAGTCAAATTTTCACTTGTACAAGGAAGACTAATATTTACATACTTGTCTGTGCTCTGTGATAGTAAAACAGGAACCCTAAGACCAAAATAATCTACACTAACAGGCCCAGGCTGGGTCACAACATCATTAAACATCCCACAGACCAAGAGAACACAGAAGAGCAGACCACATTCAGTGCCCACAAGTGGCTCCAAACGACTGCAGCCGCCCATTAGCACCTCTGTAGAGAAAATGGAGGATTTCTAGTTATCCAGTAATACCATGGGTACGAGCTGCAAGTGGGACCTGTAGTTTACTGTTCTCACCTGTATTGTTACGTCCTGGGCAAGATTAACATTACCAATTAAAGACACATACAGTAATTTTTCATGAAACAATGGTAAGTGCTCTGGAGTAACGGGAAAGTCAGTCTCCCTACATACTCTGCTATCCTGGTGGTTTCCTGGCATTTCAAGTTCTATCCTTGTTGGTCTTTGTCTCGAAGTTTCATAATTTTTGAGAAAAATGTAAATATTTCATGAATATTAAACATTATTAAGCATTTTCTAGCTGCATATAGATCCTTTGCTGAAATAGATTTTGAGCTCTGCAGTCACTGTCCTCCTGATTGTAGCACTAAGTACTTACATTCAGAGTCACTTTGGAGGTTTCAGGGGAGTCATTCCCCTGGAGGCCTAGCTTACACAGCGCTCTCCTCCAACCTTTCCATTGATTTTACTAATATCCATACTTCTGACTTAAATCTCTATATGTTTAAAATGCCTAGAGTAGTTTCTGTTTCCTCCAATAATTCCTGACTGACACAAGCCCATTTGGGTATAACCATTCAACCCTCAGAATTATCAACTAGGTCATACGACACAGTGTCTACAAGGATATTATCAAAGGCCTTGTCAAATGCTTTTCCAAAATCCTAAGACACAAAATTCAAACCCTGCATTTTCTCCAATGTAGACGTTCAGCGATGCTGTCAGGAAAAGGAAATTATATTATTCTGATATGATTTGTTCCCACTAACCTAAGCCGACTTATAATGATCCAGGTCTCCTTTCCTAAAGAACTCACAGATGTTCTGGTTCCACCGCTTGCTATGAAATCTCCAACAAGTCATTTATCACTCCCAAGTCTCAGTTTCCTTAGTGGTAAATGGTAGTGACAATCCTACTTTACAGGGTCCTTGTGAGGAGTCAATGAAATCAGGCGTGGGGAGCCCTGAGCACAATGTTTGGCCCATACTAGGCCCTCGATTACTGACAGTTACAACCTAAAATATTCAGTTTTTTCTAACAACCAAAAAAAGTACAGTAACATTTAAATTTACTCTTTCATGCTTCCATAACACTCTCCCCATTTTCTCAAAGAGATACCAAATTTCCCAGTGAAAGAGAATAGTCCTCTCACCTGCGACTTATCACAACATACATTACCGATCACACGCCTAGTCAGGAGACGGCGGATCAGCTGACTGTTCCCTTCCTGTTGCTTCATCTTGCCGTTCGAAACACTCACATTTATGCTTCTGCTACTCTGTTCATTTTGGAGATGGTTATTCTCTACCGAATGCCCTCTGGCTGTCTTACTGAATAAAGAGAGGTGAAGCAAGGTATTGGGGGAGGCAGGGAAAGACTGGAGCAAGAATTTGCCTTGGGAAGGAAAAGAACAGAGCTGTTCAATGGCTCAGTATCTCCAGTCCCAGCAAGATCAGGCCTCCCTCGCTGTGTGGGAGGCAAGGCTGGGCTCTCCAGATGCTCCAGCTTTCCAAGTTGTTGGGAGGAAAACTGAGCGAGTATGCAGGTAAAGGTTAATCTTTATTGATTACCTACGGTATTTAAAGCACTCTGCTAAGTGCTTTATGTATGTACCTAAATTAATCTACACTTACAAATGCAGACAAATATACATTGCTAAAACTCAGAAAAGATTAAGTAACACAATTAAAAGTGGTCTTTTAAATCCTATGCCCTTTACACTACTTTGCCTCATTTGTTCAGAAAACATTTAATGAATTCTTACTATGGTGCAAGGTATTGTATTAAGACAGCAGTTTTCTACCTTTTCATCTCATTGCACACATAAACTAATTACTAGAAATCTGCGGGACACCAAAAAAATGTATTTTTTGCCAATCTGACAAAAAAGTAGGTATAATTTTGATTGACTTACAAAATTAATCAAAGTGACTTTTAAAAAAATATTTTTGAAACTCTTTATGATACTTTAAAATAAAAATAATGCTCAAAATTATTTAAAACAATTTTTACTCATTATTTTCCTCTAATTTACTTGCATTTAATGAGATATCTGAGCTTGATGCTATTTTAGGGTGTCTTGTGTGTGAGGCCAAATTTTGGACAGGCATAGTTTAAATCTTAAATCTTCTTCCAGGGTTTCCAGTCATGGCCTGCTTTTGTTGTTAGTATTATTCATTGTGGAAACCCTTGATTCACACAAATATGATGTGGAGAAAGGATGCAGTGCTTCTATTGCTGTTTCTTATAACACTGGGAAATTCACTTTTAAGAGATAACCAAAATGAAGTACTACCTGTTGTTGAATGTTTAAGTTTTAATCTTCTGTCATTTCTTCTCTCTGTTAACTCGTCCTTTTCGGTAATCTTTAAATTTGCCAATTTGCATGTACTTAAAACAAACGGATCTTTTATACAATTCAAGGATATGTCAGATGAAGGAAAATATTTTTCCATATTTCTACCCAGTAATTTTAAAGTTTGTAAAATTAGATTTCCATCCACTTTGCATCTTTCTGTTAGCTCTAACATTTCTACTATATTCTCTTCTGATTATTTCTTCCCAAAGCATTAGTTTTTCTTTGAAAGTGTTAATTTTGTTGGTGCGAGTAAGAATATTTTCATGATCTCCTTGCGCACTTTTACTAAGTGTGTTCAAAGGCTGAAACAAATCAGCAGGAAATGCAACCTTATTGAACCAAAGCTCATCACTGAGAAAACCAGCTAACTCAGATTGTTGAGTTGTCAAAAAAGTTAGTTTCCTCTTTTAGTTCATAAAATCTTGATAGAGCCCAACCATGAGATAACCACCTAACTTTTGTATGTAATAAAAACTGCGTGTGGGAAGCTTCCACTGAGGAACACAGTGCTGCAAACAATCTTGATTGTAAAGGCCTGCTTTTTGTATGATTGACAATTGTGACAGTCTCGTCTAGCACTTTTTTCATAAAAATGATTCTAGGATTCTTTTTTCGAGCCAGTGTAACAAATCCTTTTATACTTCCTGACACAAAGCAGGCACTGTCTGTACAAATACTCATGCAGGACTCCCAAGACAAGTTATGACAATTAAAGCAATTATCGACAACATTAAAAATACCTTGGCCCTTTGCTGTTTCTGGGAGTGGTCGACAAAATAAAAACTGTAATCTCTTCTTTATAAATAAATCTATTGAATGCTACAAGTTGAGCTCTGCCAGTGACATCAGTTGATTCATTCGGCTGAACAGCAAACATATCTACTTCTTTAATGTGAGATATCACATGTAACTCAATATCTTGGGACAAATCCTGAATATGTCAACAAATGGTCTTATCTGATATTAGAATTTTTAAAACTTCCTTTCATATTCTTCATCAAACATGATTTTTGCAAATTTACAGCATGTGGGTAAAATTACAGATTCTGCAATTATGTGACAGTTCATTTTCAGCAACAATTTCTGTGATTGTATGACTTGCTTCTTGCACTTTTTCTGATGCCATTAAAAATTTAGCTCACCTTTTTGCTTGATGAGTCATATCCAGTATAAGTCTTTTAACATATTCAACTGGCTTTTCGCACATGTGAAGATGTTTAGATTGTAAATGCCTTTTTAATTTACTTGGAGCCAAAGCTTGGTTTGCTAATTTTTCACCACAAACTATGCATGTGGGACATGGTGGATTTTCTTTGCTGGATATAAAGCCAAATGACAAATAATCTTTTCACAGTGGCAAACAACAGTTTTTAATTTAGCTTTAGAAGAACCAGTGCCAGTGAAGGTACCAGACGAGGTACCAGCTGCTGATGGGCTGGGCAAAGGGGCATTCCACGCAGTGGCATCACTTTTTCACTGTCTTCTAAGTTACACCCTTTTATTAAAAATTTGTCCATGTTAAATGGAATGCTACTGCTTAAAAATAAAAAATACATTAAAAAAACTCTTCTGAGTCAAAAGAAAATATGAGTATTACTTGAAATTATTTGTGAACACACTTGTCAGAAGTTTAAAACTAAACCACTGAAATGAAATCAATCTTATGCAATTTAAACTTTTCCACCATCTGTAAGATTCTATGAACACAGACTGAAAACTTCGGATACAGAACGAATCTTGGCATTGATAATGCTGTATGTTTAGAAAAACTCATGGCAAAGTGGGGGCGGGGGCACAGCCCACCAACCGCCGGGCCCTCCGTGGGAACTTTCAGACAATAGCTCAGACCTGGGGAAGGGAAAGAACCCCGGCCACGTGTCCAAGTGGCTGCAATGTCTCTTTTAAACAGAGAACAGAGCTGAGCCATAAAATATGTCATTTATAATGAAAAAAAATTCTGCAGCACACCAGTTGAAAATAGCTGTATTAAGTACTAAGAATACAGTGGGGAATAAACAGATAATCACACAGAAATAGGCAATTATAATACAGTGTGACAACTGCTATTCCGAATAAAAGCTTGAAGTGAGATGGCTGCCTACGGGATTGGCACCTATCCTCAGCCCGAGTGAGCACAGGAAGCAAACCTCTTAACTGAACCTCAGAAGATAAATATAAATTAGCTAAGGAAGCAGGAATCTAAACAGGGGGAGGTATTGGGCAGTGCAAAACAGAGGGATTTAAGCAGTATAAAAGCCCAAGGGTAAGGATGAGTATTTTAAGAGCTGAAGAGCTTGAAGCAAGGAATAGTGAGACCTGAGAAGAGAAAGGTAAGCAGAGACCAGAGAATATACTGCCTTTTATTCCATGTTGGGCTCCACACTAAGGGCAACGGGGAGTCACTGGAGGGTCGAAAGCAAAGAGAGATGATGAGATCCGTGTGGAGGGTAGGGGACCAAGGCTGGAGGCAGGGCATCAGTTAGGAAGCATGAGACGATGTTAATTCAATGAGGGGATGAGGGATCAGACAGAAGTTAAGAACTACTCTAATTTCCCTGTTTTACTCCAAATTCCATGTTTAAAACACCTACACAGCTTCTCTAATTCTCACATAACATTTAATTTTTTTCTGGAAGTAGGAAGCAAGGTCATCTACTTTTTAAAACTGAGGGAGAGGTGGCAGGAAGAGATTTAGCGGAGGTCTAAAGTAGCCCCTTTGAAGAATGAGAAATTGCTGAGCAGAGAAACTCAGGCTTACAGGAAAGTTCTGAGTGCCGAAATGGGGCTGACGGGCATTAACTGGTGGTCCTCATCTGTATCGGAGACGGTCTCCATCCGCACTCAGCAGCCACAGTGAAGATGCAGAGGAGGTGGACAAATAGATTGATCCACAGTCACGCTTTGCCAGTAGAACGAGGAAAGGGGGCCAGCAGGGTAGAGGAGGTAAAGATATTAGCGAGGAGCTAAAGCCAAGAAACATAGCTTCTAATCTGACTGGAGAGCGTGGCTCATCTGAAGCCAACAAAAGATAGTTCCTTTCAGGACAGTTAGAGCTACCAAACCAGGCACAGCTCTGTACGACCAGAAAAATGGACCACAGAGACAGAGCTGAGCAGATATGAGCTGAACAAGGAAAGGCCCCAGTCTTCTCTTTGCCGAAACAACTGCTCTCCCAGAGTCACTCCCAAATAACCTCTACTACCTCATCAGTCTGATAACACTGGATCCCTTGACCTGATCCTAATCTACTTCCTTTCAGGAGAAAAACTCTTAAATGTTCATTTACTTAATGACAATCAACCTACTTATACCCACTGTCAACCATTCATAATTCCAACTGACATACACCAATCTGGATAAAGCAGAGATCCATGTGTAAACATCTGCTGTCGCCAGACTGTGAAAGATCTTGGCCAGCCAGCTGAATCCTGGCCATAGATGGATAATGAGGAGTCCGAGAGAGACGTGAATAGAAAGAATGGGAGGGGGAGGAAAAAAATAATGCTACCATTGCTAAAAACAGACTGGAGAGTTCTTCTTGGGATATGCTGTCAGGGTCCATGCCATTTATTTTTTAACAGATTAAATTTAAAAAAAAACAACTTTTGTTATTTTTCTCTACTTTCCTTTAAAATATTTTTAAAATTTTGTTTCCTAGAGTCAAATTAACACACTTTCAGAAGGACAACAGGTTTGTAATCTCTGCCATCATGGATAACAGCATAAAAGAATATGTAAACAATTTCTATTGACAAGAATATTAAATAGGGCTATGCATTTGGAACTCTGATGGAAAAGGTGATGGAAATCAGAACCCTCGGCACACAATATAACATTCTAGATATTTTTAAAAATTAAAAATAATATATTGCTATAATCTTTCTGGGGAACAAAAGCAATAAAGACACATTAGCAAATGAGGCTTTGACTGATGTGACATAACCTGAGAGCTCATACCAACTAATAATCTAAGAAGTTTTAAAGAAGATTTAGATCACATGGCAAAATAAAAAGTAATTACGTGGTTTCAGGAAAAGTCTGGCCTCAGTAATGTCACATTTTCTACTATTGCTATATTACAGAATAATAATCCCTGGCAATTACATTAACATTTGGATTTTTGGGAACATTAAAGAATGATGTCTAAATTGCAAAAACTTAAAATACATGCAAAGTTGGCTCATGGAATTTAAAACTTGCAGAAGCACATAAAAAACTGCAACTACATAAACCACTTATCTGATCAACTTAAATATGGACATTTAATAAAATACCAATAATATGATCAAACAAACGTAAGAGCATATTGAAATAAAATTTCAATAGTATGATTTAAAAAAAATTCATACTCAGGACATAAACTTATAATATATAGTGAATGATTTCTGTGGCTGTCAAAGCTAGAAGTAATTACACAAAATATGTGGAAATCTGTGATGTAATTTTAACCTCTGATAAACTGTCATCACATACCTCTTCCTTGAAATATAACAATCTAACATGGATTAGATTCCATAAAAACTCATTTTTTTAAACCACTGTTTATATGCTGATGCTCAATTATATGATCACATGGAAAAGTTGTTTATGTAGTTTCGCAGGGAGCTCAGAAGCTCACTAGAGATACGAGAAAGCACTCAGTGGACTCCTAAATGGTCTGCTAAGAATCATAAAGTTTGACTAAAAGAATTATATCAGCTTGTGGAAAAATGATGTAACTGTCTTATCATAGGGTCTTCTTACCTATAGGGCACATGACTTTTACCACAATACTAGCTGGCTTTGGAGGCCACAGGACCATGCAATGCAAGTGGGCCGGCATGTCAGGGATGCAGAAAGCCTGTCCTAGTCAGAAGCCTGGCTGGAAATCGGGAAATCCAGGCCTTAGGCTGCCTTTCAGAGTGAAGTCTCAGATGACTCACCAGTTGTGGGATATAGAAAAATCCATTCCCTCCCACCTCCCCAGGGTTAACTGTATGGCAATCTGTCTGCATTTTGGGTTTTATGACCCTTCCTTTCAAAAATATACAATCATAATGGGCTATATGCTAGGAAAAGTGAAGAACGTAACAGCAGTGAGCCAAATGACTTAATGCTACGGAGGTTAAGACCGATCAAGCAGTCTATCAAGAAGAGTAGAAAAAAAGAAAGAGATAGGCAAACAAACAAACAAACAAACACATGAAGAACTCCAGAAGTGTCAGAGAAGGAATTCCTACAATACCATTTTACAATACCAGCAAATGGATAACTTCCTAGGCTCTACAATACAAAAAGCCATGCATTACGCTTCCGCGCCATTTAGAAGCAGTCCTGTGTAGCAGAAAGCTGCCTAGTGCCTAGACTTTGACATTAACCACACCTGACTAGAGTGGTGGGGGAAGAGAAAGGTCAGTAGGCGTGAAAAGTAATTAATCTGTTTTTGCCTATAACTGAAATCACAATGTCCTACGTTATTAACTGCAATCTCAGAAAGGTATATACATACATACACACACACACACACACACACACACACACACACACACGTCCGGGAGACTATCTCTATCTCCATCACTCCGTGAGCAATGGACATCAGAGAGAATGTCTTAATTGTCATGTTAGCCCCTGCAGCAGCCCTGGCACTGTGCCTCACACATGACAGGCAGTAGTGAATACACGTTAAAAGGAATTTTATGCATGAGTATCCCTGTCTCTTGATCCTTATTTCCAATGCTTCTTGTTGTCCCACCTCAGCCCTTATTTTCTCTAACTTGCACTCCTGTGTCACTGTGGTTTAACTGATAATTTAGACAACATGAAATAATATTATGTTGTATTTAGTGGAACAGAATTTTAGGTTCACTTTTTTTAATGGAAAAGTAAATGTCAGAAACACTATCTTTTTATCTGCAAAATATTTTACAAGTTAAATTAAGTTATGGGTTAGTATCCTTCATCAAAAAAAGTTCCATAACCCCAAGTCAGAGATGTGCTGCTTTCTGTTTTATTAAAAAAAATGTTTTTAAATTTGTGCCATATTCTTTTTATGGTTAAACAAAGCAAAGAAACAAAAATTTCCATAGCTGGCTATAAAAAGTAATACAGAACTATCCTGGTTTCTATGGAAGTATACTCTCAAAATAGAAAATTAATATTCAGTGGGAAAAAAAAAAAACCACATACTTTTCATAGTTCCATCTTCTTCTTCTTCATCCTCACTGTTTATAACCATGGTCCCCAAGTCAGATTCTAACATCGTGCTATTATGTTCAATCATGGTCTGGGCCCCTTCGCTCATCGTGCTTGTGGCCCGCATCGTGCCCACACTTTCTGAACTGGTCTTCACCATGGTGTGGGAATCCAGCTCATCTTCATCCTGCAAGCAAAACACTGCAATGAAGGAAGCCTTTTCTAAGACAGCTGGATTTCTTAGTTCTTAACCATCGTACTAGCACATGAGGAGGGACCCCAAAAAACCAGAACTTATTTATTAAAAATTTATGTATTTATTCTTACATGTTTAAACTTCAGTCACCTTAAAAGTACTCCATTTGACACAATACACCTATTGAGACATTTTTTCCACTGCTCAAAACAGTTTTTGAACTTGTTGATTTTAATGCCTTTTGATGCTTCTGCCATTTTTTGTTTCAGCTCTTCCACATTGGCAAAATGTTTTCCTTTGAGGACTTTTCTTCATCCAGGGAAACAAACAAAAAAAAACTGTTGCTTGGGGCAAGATCAGGTGAATAGGGAGGGTGGGGCCTGAGGGTCATGGCATTTTTGGTCAAAAACTGCTGAACACTCAGCTCGGTGTGGGCAGGTGCGCTGGAAAATCACCCATCATGCAATGGGCAAACGCACTGAAAGAGTCTTCAAAAAAACTCTCTGAAGGGGAACGCAGCCTCTCACAACACCACCACTGATACAGATGGGTTCCTGTAACGCTCACCTAGTGGGGGAAGCCTGTACTACAAGGGGTCTGTCCTCCAGAAGGTAATTTTGGTTTTTTGGGGCCCTCCCTTGTATTATATATTTTTATTATATTTTTAATAATGAAAAATACTACTATTACCACTAGTTTTAATATAGAGATACACATACAAGTGTTATCATAAGAGCCAAAATTATCCAAAATAACCTAAAGCTTTAGGTAAAGTTAAAGCGACAGAAACGGATGAAACAGAAGGCTGCTAGCTATTTTTAAAATAAGGATTAAGATAGATAAATTATCAACAAATGCAAAACAAAGAATATAGTGTCAAAATAAGCAAATAAAAGAGAGCACATTAAAGACAGAATATGCTGACACTATTATAACAGCCCATAATAAAGTATACAACCTTACACAAAGGCCACTGACTTTTATTAAAAATGTGACAAAGCTACGTAACATAAAATTTAACATTTTAACCATTTTTCAGTATGTAGTTCTGTGACACTGAGCACACTCACGGTGTTGCACAATCATCACCTACACCCATTTCACTGCACCCAGAACTATTCCATTGTCCCCAAACAGAAACTCTGTACCCTTTAAAAAGTAACCCCTCAGTCTGCCCTTGTCCCAATACCTGGTAACTTCTACTTTCTCTCACTATGAATTTGCCTATTCTAGGTACCTATATGATTCTACAAGTGGAATCATACAACATATGGCCTTTTGTGTCTGGCTGATTTCACTTAGCACAGTGTCTTCAAGGCACATCCGTGTTGTAGCGTGTATCGGCATTTCTTTCAAAACTGAGTAACGGTCTATTGTATATATTTATAGCACACTTTGTGTGTCCACTCACTTTTTGATGAATATTAGGGTTGTTTACATCTTTTTGTTATTGTAAATAATCTATTATTATTATAAATTGTTATTATAAATAATGCTATTATGAACACTGGTGTACAAGTATCTGTTTGAGTCCCTGTTTTCAATTTTTTGGGTCTATACCTAGAACTGCAATCCTGCACCATATAGTTATTCTATTTTTAATTTTTTGAGGAATTTCCAAATTGTTTTCCACTGTGGCTGCACCATTTTACACTGCTACACCAGTGCACAGTGTTCCTATTTCTTTACATACCCGTCAACAATTACTATATTCTGTTTTTTAAATAACAGCCATCCTAATGGATATGTGGGTTATCTGTATTTCCCTAATGACAAGTGATGTTGAGCACCTTCTTGTATAGAGAAGAATCTATTCAAGTCCTTTGCCCATTTCTGATATAGGTTGTTTTTGTCATTATTGAGTTGCAGGAGCTCATTACATAGTCTGGATATTAATCTTGCAAGTATTTCTCTCCATTTTATGGGTTTCTTTCCTGTCTCTTGATAGTTCCTTTGATACATAAAAGCTTTTAATTTTGATGACATCCAATTTATCTGTTTTTCTTTTGCTGCTTACACTTTTCTTGTCATATCCTAGCCATTAGCTTTTACATGTAAATTCACAGAAGAATCAAGTCAGCAATATAGATATGAACAAAAGATGGTCTTTAGAATGTTCACCAAAAGATAAACTAGAACGAGGCATAAAAATAACAAATTCTGTTTGAGAGACCAAACAATCGCTTTTTTGAAAAGTTTGATCAGAAACTGAAATTCATTTATATCTATTCTACTTTAAGTCAGACAAGCACAACCTAGTCTGACAGAGGTCAAAATGCAAATATGGAGAATAGGAACTTCCATGCTGCTCTCAGCTGTTTGATAGCGCTCCTCTTCTTAATCCTACGTGATAAATTCAGCATTGTATCTGAAAGTCTGTTCTTCTTTCATGAGCCTCTCTCTTTTAGAAAGAAGACTTCTTCATTCTTATGCCTTTGACTATCTAATATGTTGAGGACTCCCAAATCGTGAAGTATTCCAGGCTTTACTTCTTAAATACTCAATGATGTTTAAAAGTCAACATTCCCGAATCAGATATAATTTCATCCATCCCTTTCAACCCTGCTGTCTGTCTCCAGCCCCAAAAACCACCACCACAAAGAACAGTAACCTGCAGCAGTAATCTGGGAGAAAATGTTCACTGTCTTCTTAGGCTTATTCTCTTTTATCTTCTACATGTGATCAACAAATTCATCTTTTAAAAAGTTCTTTCTCAGTTCCATCACTTCTTTTCCATTCTCATTGCTACTGAGTAAATTCCTCATTGCCTCATGCGTGGCTTACTGCTGGTAAGGCTTCCTGACTGAAGAGTCTCTCCCACCTTGACCTTCCACGATCAGAATCAGACAGGTGTTAGTTCAAATCCTGGCTCCAATCACTTATTAGGCAAAATACCTTTTAGGTAATCTATTTAAACTCTCAGAGCTTTAGTTTCTTTCACTGGTGTTACCATGATTAAGTGAGAAAAGGTATGTGAAATGCCTATATACTACTAGGAACATGGTAGTTTCATGACTACTTCAAAGTACACATTCTATAACAATCTTTCTTGAAAACTATGTGTATAATATACCCTTCTACTGAAGAATCTTTAATACTCCCAGTTCTTGCCTGCATTAAAAGCTAAACATTTCTGACTAGATTTTACTGACCTCTATGTTATTTTGTCTGGCAAATTCTATTTTCTCATTGTTCATACACCTTGCAGTACAGTCAGGTTGATCTTAACTGAGCCTCTAACTACAAAAACCTCACATCATGCCATGCTCATTACATCCTTCTCTTTGCTCATGACTTCTTCTCTATCCAGAATGATCTTTCCTCTAAATTCATTTTAACTAAATCATACCTGGTCCCAGATCAAGTATGAGACATGTCCAGAAAGTATCCAGCCATGTACTATGAAAAATAGAGACATTTATTGAAGGAGATACAAGACATAAGAAACATTGTACACAGGATAATGACTCCTGAGTCCCCTTCAAAGTAGGCACCTTGGGACCTCACACAGTTCTTCCAATGGCCATCAACTGGCCCCGTTGTATTTTCTTAAATCTCATTGATGGTCTGAAATCTCTTCCCTTTCAAAGGTGATTTTAGTTTTGGGAAAAGCCTGACATCTCAGGGTGCCAAATCTGGGCTGTAGGGTGGTTGAGTGACCTGGGTGACTGGATGTTTCGCAAAAAAATTCTGCATGAGATGTGATGCATGAAGAGAGAGGTACACTGTTGTGATGAAGCTGCTGATCACCAGCTGCCCACAGCTGCGGCCTTCTGATTCATCTGAATAGTGTCCATGGAGGAAAGTTGAAGCTTAATGCAAATTTGATGCAGATCCGTTGCTCTACTTGCTCAGTCATTTTGAATGCAACAGCCACACAGTACGCATGCTCACTCAACTGTGTCTACCGCCCCCACTACCTAGAACAGCGAAGTTGCCATTGTTCACACATGTGGCATTCCAGTCCACTCTCCTTGGCTGCCAGGTTACATCGGTGTCGCACAAACTGTTCTCATTATATTAACAATGGTTGGACTTTTTCCAGACAGACCTCGTATATTACCTTCATGGCTAATTCAGTTTTTATTAATTGTCCTCTTTTTCAAACTTCTGTATAATTATAATCTGCATTACACACTTTTGTATTTAAATGTATGATCCCATATTGTAACTGTTTTGTAAAATTTTTTATAAATGTAATTACCTTATGGATAAGAATGCCTTCCAGCACTTCTGAATCTACAAACCTGTTTCATTCAGTATCCCATTATACAGTAAGCATTCATTATATATTTACTTTTTTACAGAATTATAAAATCAGGGACCTTTAATAATTCAAATCCTCATTTTTTTTCTGAAAATAACCGAGGCCCACAGAAAGTAAGAGACTTTCTCAAGGTTACGCACCTACTTAAAAGCAGAGCTGGGAAAACAGAACAACAAAACTGTACAACTGGGACTGAGAAACTAGTTACTTTATTTTGTAGTCCATTATCCCACTAAACACATGTACTTACTTATATTTAAATTTTGATCTACTTGAATGCTTAAGTTGGAGGTCCAGGCTTACAATTTTAACAGCTTATGTCACCAGCTCCTATTCCCAGAGTCCCATACAAATTATTAGGTCCATCCTAGTCAACGCCACTGTCTTCTCTCACTTGGCCTATTAAAACAGCCTCCTAACAGTTTTTACTGCTTCCAACTCTTGCTCCCTTTAGTGTCCCACACAAAAGGCAGATTGATCCTTTCAAAAGACAAATCACATCATGTTACTCTCCTGCTCAAAACCCTGCACTTGGCCTTCCTTCACACTTAGAATAAAATCCAAAATCTTTATCATGGCCAAATGTGATCTGGCCCAGTAATGTCTGCCAATCCCATCTCCTATCACATTCCTTCTCACTCATCAAGTTCCAGCCATGCTGGCCTCCTCTGCTATTTCTGGAGCATTCTAAGCATGTTCCTCCTCGAGCTTTTAAACTGGCTAATCTCTCAGCCTGGAATCCTCTTCCATCAGCTTGATCCTTTAAATCAAGTGTCTCTTTAGATGTTGCCTCCTTAGTGACACCTTTTCTGACCATCAATCTAAAATTGAAGTCTCCATCATTCTTTCTTCCTTCTGTATTCTTTATAGCCTGTACCCGGCCTTCCCTATTACTAGAGTGTAAGTTTAATAAAGGCAGAAGACTTCTTTTTCACTGATGAATTCACAATGTTTAGAACACCTGGCACATAGTAGGTACTTGACAAAAATTTATTTAATACGTGAATCAATTTAAGTTTTCACTTATGAATTTACTCAGTGAGTACTTACTGTACATGTACACATTAAGTAATGAACCAGGCATTGAGATACAACAATGAATTAGAACAATTTTGCTCATTTTGCCTTTTTAAGGAGTTTGAGGTCTAAGAGAAACGGACTGACATGTGAACAATAAATTACAAGGAATTTTGTTAAGTGCTGTAAGAAAAGTATTGGCCAAGTGTAATGGAGTACCAAGAGTAGGTCCTCTGGCTCTGCCTTTAACAAGTGAAAAAAGCTGCAGAGGGGAGGTTAACCTTAAATTAGGTCTTGAACGATGAGCAGACTAGATACGTAACATATACACACAAATTGGGCAGGGCGCTCTACAGGACAACTTCTTTGTACCACAGAGCTACACTAGACATCCCTTCCCTTGCCAGCTCAGAAATGGGAGGCTGGGTAGGGGTCATACTTTTATATTGCCATAGCACTTGTGCTTATGCTGATCATATACTTACGACACGACAATGTAACTGTACATTTGACTTGTCCAAATCTCCCATTAGTCTCTAAAACCTATACAGGCAGTAGCCAGACCTTGTTAACAGTTATATTCCTGGTATCCATACAAAGCCTTGTTCTCATTACATCATCTATTAAATGAATGTTAGAGCCCTCATTATGAGGTGGTGCCAAAGCACGGAACTAAGGACAATGTCATCTAAGGTTCTAGTGTAGAACTTTGTTTACACCAACTTATTTTAAAATTTAGAATGGCTATTGAAGAAACTTTGGGAGGAAAATAATGCTATTAACCATAATTACAGTTAATCATTCATCTAATAATGATAAAAATGGTTATCATCAGTGAGTATAGGCACTACGCTAAGGATTTATTGTGGGCTATTCCCATTTTAACCTCTTAATAATCCTGTGAGATACTATGATGCCCGTTGTACAAATGATACACCTGAAGTTCAAATGGGTTTAATAATTTGTCCAAGGTCATAAAACAAGTAAGTGGAGGAGCGGAGATTCTAACTAGGTCATTCTAATACTAAAGCCCAAGATCTAACTTCCAATTGAATGAGGCTTTTAAATTACCTACAACATTTCTCAAGTCTAGTTTAATTTATATTACAGATTAGCTAAAGCATGTTCATTTTGCTAAGTTAAAAGGTGAAGAAACTGACATACATAAATAAACCGATTTGTACTTGGTCAAAGAGTTAATTTTAAAAAATGATATGGGATTTATTCTTTCCAGTAGATCCCACTGAAGAAGAAGGGGGAGAGGGAGGGAAGTTGGTTTTCTCTCTGTTCCTTTTTAAAACCTACTGCTGGTTTAATATCTTATTTTATCGTGGTTACAACCAGTTTATTCCCAAAACACTAAATCTATTTTTATATGTGTGAGTCACTGTCTTTCATCCTTGTAAGATTCAGTGCTGTGACCATTAAACTTAACAAGAAACATAACATCTGGTTGGTGTGAAATAATACTTTTAGTCCTCTATATTCTACGTTAGAGTTGAATCTACAAAGGGATAATGAAGCCTACACCTCTGGATCACACAATTGGCTTGGATTATCTATAAAATTATAAAAACATTGAATCAAGTTTGGAAGGGATCGCTTTTACTGTTTACTATTTTTACTTGCATAGTCACTTTGCTAAAGATGCTAATCTAATTTACAAATTGACAGGAAAGAAAAAAGCAATGAAAAAAGTAGTGAGCACTCAATTCACTGAGAGGATGGCACCCGAACAGTAATTAATGAAGTATAGATAGAATGAGAACTAGTTTGTATGAACTTAGGAAACTCATTTGGTGATGTTACTGAAAACTCTTCGGCAATACTTTTTATTTTTTGAAAATCATTAACTCTGAAAATCTTGATTTTTCTATTATTGTTAAAATTTCACTTGCTGCTTGTTGTATTTTTATAATAACCCAGAAATTTACAATGTTTTTCTAAAGCTATACTTCATTGTACTCTGTTATTCCTCACATGGAAGAAAAGCAGAAGGAAAACATGTTGATACTTTATAGAAAAAGGTCTGCAGAGCAGATGCTTCCCACTGCAGAAAGCAGCCAATTCCAGTAAGGAATACAACAGCATTTTCAATCAGCGGTCATCATTTGCCAGGAATGCAAAACAGAGTACTGATGATAATCCAGGTTATGAATCATAAAATCCACATGGAATACAAATATTTGAAAACATTATTAGGAAATCCTACTCCACTGCTAAGACAGATTTATGCTTATAATAGTCTGAGAAATAATCAGAGATTTGTATTAGGTATCTTTACATTTGTAATACCTACTACCTTAAAATACTGGCAGCTACTATTTGTCTAATTTTAAGGATAGTTACACAAACATTTGAGAAAGTATTTGTCATTTGAGATTGTTCAGCTATTCCTTTCTAATTGGAAATATTCTAATTATTTTATTTCTCTTCTTGAAATAATATTAAATATAACTTTATTTGCTAGTACAATTACATAACAGCACATTACCAGTACAGAGTAGTGATTTTTCAACCAGTGTGCCACAAGAATTTTTAAAACATGCAATACCTGACTATTTAGTCAAGGGTACTGATCTCTTTTTCCTTAGACTGTCAAAAATAAATGACAACAATCAACACAACAATGGCTGTCCAGTGTGTATGCCCTATTATTATCTTTGTCTTTGTAAATCAATCAAAATTATACCTATTTTTTGGTCAGATTGGCAAAAAATATACTTTTTTGGTGTGCTACAAAATTTTACTAATTAGTTTCTGTGTGCCATGAGATGAAAAAGACTGAAAATCACTGGTATACAGCATTGATCTTAATGGCTTTGATTCAACTAGACAATTCTGTTGAATCTGCTACAGCATAAAAATACTATTTTCAGGAAAAAAATGAATGTGTACGATATATAAGTGAACCAATTACACAAAAATTTACAATATTACAGTGGTCTAGATTATTTAAAACCTCTTAAAGATGCTAATCTGGGATGGCACTGACAGCAGGCAATAACAGAACAAACATACTATATATGCATTTTTCAATATAATAAGGGAAAGCCACAGGGCCCTAAACAGAGCTGAGAACCAGAATGAAAATAAGCTAAATCAGACCTTAGGGCTGCCTTAGGGGCAGGTGAAAATGGGGTATCCATTTTTGTGGATAAAGAGAAACAAGAGACACATTTTGGGGTTCTCTCCAAAGTAGAACTGAAACCCCTACAAAATGTTGGGAATCTTGAAGTTCTGCATCGTCGCTGAAAAGGGGAACAAGAAAAAATGTGCTCACAGGTGAAGGAGATGATATGCAAACTTGTCTGTCTCATTTGGGCTACAGGTAAAGACGAGGGGAGCTTCCCTTTAGAATGTACAGACGTGCGTTCAGGCTTTCTAACCTCACCCACACAGCCTGTCTGGAGAACCCCAAGTTGAGAAACGAACCTGATGCAGTCCCAGTACAGAAGCACCCTGGTGCCTGACAGAAACAAATAAAAATCCACCCTAGAGGGACTTGACCTTCACCCAGAACTCACATCATTCAGAGACAAAATCCGGCTTAACTTAAGCTGGCAATCCAAAAGATAAACAATCAAAAAATGAGCTACTGAGAAAGGGCAGAAACAAGAAACAACAGAATTAAGATTCCCTTGCTCCTTAGAACTAAGTTAGTCCCCTTTGAAAGCTGGATATTTCTAAGATAAAGATTTCTAGGAGACAAACAGGAAACGGTAGACAGTGGCATTCCAGATTTTTAAAAATAAGCACAAAGGTAGAAATACTCTGGCTAGAATGGAAAGTAGTGAGTTTGACTACATTAAGGGATGCCCTTAGAGAGAGCTTTAAACGGTGGGAGGCGGCACAAATTGCCTGGCAGAAGAGTGACAGGAACCTTGGAAACTGAAGGATGAATTAGAGAAGAAGACTGGAGACAGAAAGGCTGGCATCAGAAGGTCATTACTGAAATCCAGATTTGAGGTAATTAAAACCTATACTAAAAAGGGTCACACAAAAACAGAAATGACAAGTCAAATCTGAAAGAAATCATGAAAACAGAATCAAAACATTGTAGGAACTTGCTGGACAAATATAATGAGTCAAAGATAACTCCAATATTGTAACCCTGAAGAGATCAAACTGGTTCTAAAGAGAAAACGATAAAAGATTCTAATTTGAAATGATGAAAACAAAACAAAATAGATAATGCCAATTATTTGTAACCAAAAAAATGACTTAATGAAATTTGCTACTTCAGCATACAATAAAAGCATTGAAATCTAATTATTAGTTTGTGATGAAAGAGTCAAATAAGAAATCAACATTTCATCATTTAAGGAAATGAGCACAAAATTGGGGAAAATTGCTTACTTCTCTCCCTGTGCATCACTAAATTAGGGGTTGCTGATTATGCTAACCTGTGTCAATAAATACATTTTAACTATTACTTGAAATAAAAAAGGCAAAAATCAAAGGGTACTATTGTACATTTGCTTGTATTTCTCACGTCATGAGAGAGCCCTATGCATCATTAAGCTAAAAATACTCTCTTATAAAGAACAGTGAAACTACTGACGTGACCAAAATTCTACTCCCACACACAGTAAAGGACAGCATTTACCCCACTGTTCAGTTGTCAATACACCCTGCAGTATCTGTTGTTTCTGTGTTACAAGTGAAAGGCCCACAGAAAGATCAACTAGTTAACTCTCGTTTCAGTTATCATATTCAACCCAACTGAGCTCAGAACTACTGAAAAAACATCAAAAATATTTTTCTTCAAATAGCTGCTCATAAGTACTGCTTCAGCGTCTGACAGGCTGAAAACAGCAGTAAATTACCCACCAATTAAAAATTACTAAGATATGCAGTATCTGAAAATCTGTACAAAGAATGAACTTTCTCCTCATTGTTTTAAGTAGGTGGTCCTTCTATTTCATGCAAAAGCAGCAGAAGAGCTTACACAGCTGCTGTCTTTGACATACCTGTCCCTAACAAACAGAGATTTCTGCCTTCATAGACCCTAACTTTTGTGCATGTTCACAGGCATGTTTTAAAGTTACATCAAAGCTTTCAGGATCTCCAAAAGTCATAAAAGACTCGTTCATCAGTACAACAGGCCTAAATGGTGAGAAGGTGTGTGGGCAGCACTTCAGAGGCTCCATGAGGCAAGACTGCACAAGTTCTTGGCATTATATCAAAAGTTTCCAAACAAAAGATTATCTTACATCCCCTGTGCACAATACTGATATACAATAGAGTAAATTAAAAGTAAAAGCAACCTTAACCATGACTTCTCTTTTTTCTCTCACAGCCAAAAGTATGTCAAAAGATTAACAAAATATAAAGATTATAAAATCAAATATTTTAAAATAAAACACCTTTAAAAACTGTGTTCCAAGAAGTTTATAAAAAATCCACAAGAGGGCACCAAAGACAAAAGACTAGAACAAGTTAATTGGAGCCTTACATAGATAAAACAGGTTCATAAAATAGGTTATTACATTTACTAACATATTATTGATACCTTTCAGAAACATACTAGAGGACACTGACTTTTAAAAAACTGATATATTTTAAAATACCATAAGCACCGTCATGTCGTAAGTCATATTTTTACATAAACAATATTTATGTAAAATTTCTAGGGGCATGTTGTCTATATTCAGTTACCTCCCAAACAACTTGCATATAATAGCAGGAACTCCATGACCAACTGTTGATTTCACAAAATTTACAGGAATATATTAAGAGGAAATATCAAATATTCATATTAATTTATCATTGCATTCTAACGTGCTTTTATATAAAAAGATTTATAATTATAATCTTATGTTCCTAGCATAAATATAACTAAGTGCTAATTTGTCTTTGAAAAGAATTTCTTTTCCTTAGCCTTTTTCTTACCCCTTTTCTATTCCATCATGATAGTTATTAATAGCAAGCAGAAACTTTAATATGTACTTAACAAAAGAAATGTTACTTGTCTAAACTTAGAAATGATATTTGAAAATTTCTTTAAGAAGTTAGCTTCCAAAACATACAATTCAGAAGAAGACTGCCTGAATCACAATAAATAACAATATTAATTTTAACCTGTAGTTTTACACTACTGAAACTCCTGATACCAATGAATCCTGGGCAGAAGAGTGTGTCAGGACGGTAAAAATCAAGCAATTTCTCCCCAAGCCAAACATTTATCATACGTTCGATTTAAACATAGCAGATCAAATACTTCACATATCATAACGCACCTCATTATTTTTAAATGCAAATACATTCCAAGTTGATGACACTCTTACGAACTCTGCTAAATAATAAGAGGTAAAGGCAGATAAAACCTATTATAAAGCAATTATATATATATATTTATTGATTCAATAAATATCAATTAAATATTTATATAGTAAACACTTACTGTATGCCAGCCAGGCAGTGTGCTAAGATATAGTCTTTGTCCCTGAGAAATGTAGAGTTTGGTGGAGTTAGAAAGTAGAAAAATAAATACAGTGCGAACGATTTTCTCAACAGAGCTAAACAGAGGGCCTCGTGGAAGCAGGTAGGAGAACTGGCCTGACTGGAGCCTGGAGGAGCATCGTGAAAGCTTTCCCTTCCCAGAGGAATTGGTGGCTAAGATGACTCCTGAAGGATAAGGAGTTAATCAGGCAAATGAGGGTGAAGTAAGATGTCTAGGAAAATGCAGCAACCTATGTTTTCCTTTAAATGCTTTTTGAGTCATCTCATCTTTGCTTATGGTTTCACTATCAACTGCAGAAAGCCTGCTGATTCCCTAATTGCCTGAGTTCTGCCTTGGGATTCAAACTTGCATATCCAACTGCCTGCTACACAAAATGACGTGGGTGACCCATGGGCACCTCAAATTAAATAAGTTCTGATGTGATCTCATCTTACCCAGAAAGTTGCCTTGGAAAGAGGACGGCTGGAAAATATTTCAGCCACAGTATAAGTGCAGAGAGAATGTGGTGATGTGAAGAAACAAAGGCTCTTAACTTTGGTTGGGAATATATTGTTTCTGACTTTTTTCCTTCTTTTTTAATGGTCAAAATATAACTACAGTCTTAGGCTGAGAAGGCCCTAGAAAGAGATAACATGACTGGCTGAAAAGACAAGTAAAGAAGGGGCCTTCTAAGGGAGGAAGAAAAGTTTGAAAATCAGAGGACAATAAAACAATTCCTGTTGTTTGCACATCTCTATCACAGTGCTTGTCACACTGCCTTCTGATCAGGTATCAGTTAATTTGTTGCCTTCCCCACTAGACTGTAATTTTTTTGTAGGTAAATGTCATGTCTTATTTTTCTTTAAAAATTTTTAAATCTGGAAAAAATATATATCCTTTGAAACAGTGAAGAAGAAAAACTTAGTGAGGATGCAGAAATATTAAAGTAAAAAGAAAACTGAGGTCCAGTTAGAGCAGTAAAACAAGAAAAAATAAGTTATAAAAATTAGAAATAAATAAAACTACTTTTATTCACAGATGACATGACTGTCTGTAGAAAAGTTCAAAGACTCTACAGAAAAACTCCTGGAAATAGTAAGAGTATATATTGAGGTCACAGGATACAAGGGCAATATTTAAAAAAATCATTTCCTTTCTATATGCCAGCAATAAACAATTAGAATTTGGAATTTTAAAAAACAGACATTTTTAATATCACTAAAAGAAAAAGTAACACTTAGGTCTAACAAAATATATACAGAATCTATGTGCACTGATGAAAGAAATCAAAGCTCTAAATAAACAGACATTCCATGTTCCTGGACTGGAAGGCTCAATATCATTTCTTCCTAACTTAATATATAGATTCAACTCAATCCCAATAAAAATCCCAACAGGCTGATTTGTAAATGTTAACAAAACAATTCTAAAGCTTATATGGAAAGGCAAAATACCTAAAACAGTCGATACAATACTGAATAAAAAAACAAAGTTTGAAGAGTCACAGTTTCTAATTTTAAGACTTCTATAAAACTACTGTAATCAAGAGTGTAGTCATCAAAAAAGAATATACACATACATCAGTGATATATCAGTGGAACATAATAGAGAACCCAGGAACAAAGCCATGTGAATATACTCAACTGATCTTTGAAAAGGGCATAAAGGCAACTCAATGGAGAAAGGATAGTCTTTTAAACAAGCGGTACTGCAACAACTGGACATTCATATGCCAAAAAAAGAAAAAAACCAAAAAAGCAAAAAACAAAACACTACACTAGACACAATCTCACAGTTTTTAAAAAATTAAATCATAATAGAATGTAGACTTTATTATAAATGCAAAACCAGAAAATTTCTGGATTGAAATACAGGATAAAATCTACATAAGCTTGAGGTGGGTGGTGAGCTTATAAGTAAAACACCAAAAGCATGATCCATTGAAAAAGAAATGGATAGGTGATATTAAAATTAAAAACTTCTGCTCTGCAAAAGACACTGTTAACAGAATAAAAAGACAAGCCATGAACTGGAAGAAAATATCTGTAAAACACATATCTTATAAAGGACTTGTGTCCAAATACACATACAAAAAAAAAACCAACCTCTTAAAAATCAATAATAAAAAATAAACAACAAAAGAATTTAAAAATGGGAAAAAGTACTGAACAGACACCTCATAAAAAGATATATAAATGGGAAATGAGCAAATAAAAAAGATGGCCAACATCTCTATCATTAGGAACTGCAAATTAAACCAACAATAAGATATCACTGAACACTTATTAGAATGGCTAAAATGCAAAAATAAAAACAAAAACAAAAAACAAAAAACTGACGATATCCATTGCTGGTGAAGATGCTTAGCAACAGAAATTCTCATCCATTGTTGGTGTGAATGTAGAATGGTATAATACTAGAAGGGAGTTTAGCAGGTTTTTTTGAAAAGTGAAGCATACTCTAAGAGCCAATTACGGTCCTAGATATTTAACCAACTGATTTGAAAACTTTCATATCCACAAAAAAGCTGGTATATAAATGTTTATAGAACTTTTTTCATAATTGCCAAAAACTAGAAGGGACCAAGATGTCCTTCAGTAGATGAATAAAAACTGTGGTACATCCATGTAGTAGAATAATATTCAGTGAAAATAAATGAGCTAATAAGCCACACAAAGACATGGATGAAACTTAAATGCATATTATTAAGTGAAAGAAGCCAGTTTGAAAAGGTTACCCATGGATGATTCCAATTATATGACCTTATGAAAAAGGTAAAGCTATAGATGGTATACAGCTGAGTGACTGAAAAGGGTTCAGGGCAGAGGGAAGACATGAATAAGTGAACCACAGTAATTTTTTAGGGTGATGAAATTATTCTGTATGATACTGCATCAGTGGAAATGTGATACCACACATTGTCAAAACCCATAGAACTTTATAGAATAAAGAGTGAACCTTAATGTATGCAAATTTTTAACAATCATTTACATCAAGAGCTTCCAAAATGGAATGCAGAATGTGGCACCCACACACACAAATCTAACTGTATTACCAATGTATGAAAGAACTTCATTAAAGGAGGTGAGGAGAAAATGTGCTAACCATGGAAGTAAATGGAGTCTGTAAGACTAAAAACATAAAGAACTGTACATAAGCACTGTGCTCTAGGTGATAAAGTTATTTCCCATGGGAATATGGGTTAACAACTCTGAAACCACTATATATGTATACAGCAACCAAAATATTTATTAAATGCGTGGTGAATGGTGGGAGCCAGGTTTCTCACCGTTGCAGTGGGGAGTTATAAACAAGCAAGGGGAGATGAATGGTCCGTGTGGTAATGAATTAGAGGCAGAGACATCAGTATGAACTCACAATTAGCTTAATGTAGACACAGATGAAGGTACAGACACATGCACATACATGTTCATAGTTATAAACGTGTTATACACAAGTTGGTACACACACACACACACATCTCATTTCTTTGTCAGCTGAGAGGGTCTGTAAGTGACAACATCCCATGGTAGCAACAACCACACGTGTAGTCTAGATCTTGGCTTCTAATACTGTTGTCTAAGAAAAGGAACTGGGCTCGTAGGATTCTAGGACTGTGGCAGGAAATGTACAAGATGAGCACCGAGTATCTTACAGTGCCGGAGAGTAAGAAAATACAACAAAAAAAACCCCAACAATGATGGAGGTATGTCAAAGGAACAAAGATACTAACTAAGAGACTCTCAATGGCTAAAGCTGGAAGAATCTGAGCAACAAAAATAAATCAAGTAGTGCTGGATTATAACCCAAAGTGTAAACTAAATAACCATGTGTCAATACAGATACACACATCTGAATAAATGAAAAGCTGGCGAGAACAGATAAATCTGTGTAGAAGACTTCCAAATAATGCATGTAGATACTCTGCTCTCAAAGAGGGGGAGTGTACCTCCTGACACCTTTGGTGTGGGCTATGCATTGTGATTCCTTCCCGAAAGTGCAGCACGATGAGGGGGAGAGAGTAATTTTATTGTGAAGAAACCCGTCAAACACTACTTCAGCCAGATCATCACAGTAACATCAACAGTGGTTAAGTCATGTTTTAAAAATATATATATTTGTTCTTTATTCTCCAATTCTTGGCACAGAACTCCTAAAACCTTTATAACTTCCTGGTAGGGGTGGGGAGAGCACCTTTCGCTATTCATAGTAAGCCCCTTTCAATCACACCTGAAGAGACTCCTGGAGGAAAGGGCTGGTTACCAGAGGAATCAACCAAGCAACTAGAGGGTTGGGACTTTTAGGCCTACCTCTGTGACTTTGCGGGATGGGAGAGGGGCTAGGGATTGAGCTAATCACCAATGGTCAGTGACTTCAATCAATCAACGTCTATGTAATAGAACTGCCATAAAAACTATAAAAGGAGTTTGGCGAGCTTTGAGACTAGTGAAGTACATCAAAATACTAGAAGGGCTGCGTGCCCAGAGAGGATATGGAAGCTCCACGCCCCTTCCCCAGACCTTGCCCTATGCATCTCTTCCACTTCGCTGTTCCTGAGTTATATCCTTTATAATAAGCCAGTAATAGTAAGTAAAGTGTCTTCCTGAGTCCTGTGAGCCATTCTAGAAAATTACTGGACCTGAGGAGGGGGTGGTGGGAACCTCGTACTTACAGCCAGTCGGTCATGAGCACAGGAGGTACGGGCTTGTGATGGGTGTCTGAGGTGGGGGGCAATTTTGTGGGCCTGTAGGGTCTGTGCTAACTCCAGGCAGTTAGTGTCAGAATGAATTAAGCTGAAGGACCGTCAGTTGGTGTCTACAGAGAACTGGAGAATTGCTTGGTGTGGAAAATCCACACATTTGGTGTCAGAAGTATTACGAGTAGGGGAAACAAGTTTTCCTTTGGCACGCCTGATGTAATGTGGTAAGACTAGCCTTTACCTCTGTGGTCTTTCTCCCCAGGACCAAAAGTCCCAGTGTTCTCATAAGAAAAAAAAAAAATCAATCAAATCCCAATTGAGGAACATTCTACAAAAACCTAAGCAGCATTCCTCAAAGTTCTCAAGGTCATTAAAAGTAAGGACAATCTGAGAAACTGAAGCATCAAGAGGAACCTAAAAAGTCATGATCACTAAATGAAGTACGGTATCCTGGATGGATTTATGGTATCCTGATTTAAAAGCAATATCCTGAAACAGAAGAAGGACATTAGGGAAAAACTAACTAAATCTGGATAGTGTATAGACTTTGGTTTAAAATTATATCAATATTGAATCATTAATTGTGACAAATGTACCATACTAACATAAGATGTTACTACTAGGTGAGGAACATGGAAATTCTCTGTGTTACTTTTGTAATTCTGTAAATCTAAAACCGTTCAAAAATTACAAGCTAATTTAGAAAAAAAAATCCTTCACTTTTTAATATGAATTTTTAATAAATTCAAATAATAAAAAAATAAATACATTTTTATTTCAGAATAAGTATTTGTCATGAAGCCCCATGCTGGAACCTACCAGTCACTGGTTTTCATCCACGTGAGAATCAGCTAGGGAGATGTTTTAAAAATTCTGATCCCTGGGTCTCAGCCTATATCAATTAAATCAGAAATTTCTCACAGTAAAACCCAAACACTGTCGTTTTTTTCCTCCAGAAATGCCCAGGTAGTTCAAATGTCTAAAGAGAGAGTTCAAATGATCTAGCCATTTGTGGAATGTTCTACATATTATATTAAATACCACAAATCCTAAGGAATAATTTTTCCACTAGAGGTAACTAAAGTATACAGACTTTAAGTGATTCATGCACACAATTTGTTGTATTGAAAGAGCAGAACCCTGCAATCCATCACTTAACCAGAAAATTTGTTGGAATTTCTTTTCAGGATAAAATATTTAGAAAGTATTTAGTAAATATCAATATGTACATACTTTTTAAAAAAGGATGACCTGAAGCATATCCTATGTTTAAAAAAGCATCCGTTATTAGATACTATATTTACAAGTCTTATATTGCAGAAACAATGCATAGAATGCTTTATACCCTACTATGAATGTTTCCTGGTAATATCAAAACTGTAATTTAAAGTTGTATTGAGTAGAAAGAGCAACTCTGTTAGTAGATAACCTTTAAAAAAGTGGACTTTCTATAGGCAATTCAGGTATTTACAGTAAATACTGTTATGTTACTTAATATGTTGACGTACACTGAAAACAGGAATATCTTCCACTAATATCCAAAAAACAAATTATTTCTTATTATGTAATACAGTTGACTCATCTCAGCATAAAATTTATATCACATGCTCTGAAATACCAAAAAAAATTGTCGTCATGTTTAGCAATGCTTAAACTAACACAAAACCTTGATATTGGGATTAACCTGCTGCAGAAATCTCTGTTTGCAATTAATTTGTTTAATTTTAAAAATCTGTACAATTACCTCAGCACCTATCAAAACATGTTAGTTTGTCAAGATGTATTCTCATCAGACAAGCTTTTTCTATAATAGGTATAAAAATCAAATTCGTAAGGCACTATTTCCAATCATGTCCTGTGCCTCTCTTGAATAAAAATGTATTTAAAGAAGTTTGTTTATAATAGTTACCCAGGACACAGGTGTATAGCACCAAACTTTTAAAAAACAACGTATCCTGAAATGGTTATCATATAGTGTTTCCTTTTCAAAAGTCACATTAAGAGTTGATGGAAATGTCAATTTAATTTTAGGCCACAAATTTTTCTCCAACTTTAATAAGCTGAACCATGTAGAATTAAATTAAATTTGGAAGAACTGTAAGTTGATATTGGTATAACCCACAAATTCTTCGAAAATTACACTCACTCAAAATGGAAAAAGCAGGATCTACAATGGGCTCAAGAGTTAATACTGAATATCAAACGTAAATCTCTTACAATGCAGCTACTCAGTATGGTAAATTTTATAGCTCTAGATTTTTGAATCAGGGAAAGAATTTAATCTACATTATTTCAAATTTTAACTTTATGACATTTTTCAATGGTCCAGTGACAAACTGGCTCTGTAACTGGCAAGCAAATTCAGGTTCCAAAGCAGTGAATCCTAAGATCTTTTACAAGTAAGGTTCATAAGTCAGCTCTGTCACTGGATAAGGATCCATCCAGGGTCAAGACTAAAGATAACTGCTATAAAGGCTGTCAAAGAATACAGGTCCTCTGGGTTAAAAATAAATGTGGTAGTAAAACTTAGTAACACAGATCTCCCACCATGCTGAAAAGACCACTCATCTTTGGAATTTAAAAGAAAAAGGAAAAAAAGAATGGGGAAAAATCTCAGTGAAAACAACTAGGGTATAAAAACATTCACTCAAATTTTCTGTCATATCTTGAAAGGCAGCCAGTCTTTAGTACCATACCTACCTGGTGTTGGTCAAATGAAACCCAAATTGGAGCAAATTCCCCCCGCCTCAAAACAAACAAACAAACAAACAAACAAAAAAACAACCCAGCTAAGTTCCATGGGCCAAATAAATTATGAGTGAAAATAAGGAGAGATTACAAAGCAACAACCTTGACTTCAGAGCTATGGATGTTAAGGCAAGCACAGAATCAATCAGATAACGGCTCACAATTCTACAGCTGTTCTCGTAGTGGGGGCTGCCGAGTCCAAGACTATATATCTCTGTTCCACCGCCTAAAGAAAATTATTTTGTAAAAGACACAGTGGTTCAGAAAAAGAGCAACATCCATTTCTTTCTATTCTTATACTACTAATTTGGTCTCGCTTGCCTTAAATTGCCTTGATTTCTTGCAATGCCCCTTTTAGAAGTTTTCCCTTCCCTTCTTGGATTCCTTTGTTTTACAAATTATCCAGAATAAACTAGAATTGAACAGACTATAGTTTTTCTATAAATTGTGCTAATTTATGAGTATTCAAGGATTGTATAATCATTATAATATATGAAGTTTTATAAATTTATGAAGTTTTATAAATTTATTTATAAAGATATATTAAATATATCACATTAAAAACTCAATATTTAAAATTATAATTTATAACACCCAAGAAATGACAGATGACACGAGTTTCCATTAAAAAGCTTATCCCTCCCCAAACCCTCTCAAAATTACAAAAAAAAAGGTACAGAAAAGGAATAAACTCATAAAGATGAAGACCATGGGGGAGGAAACAACAAAATCCAAAACATCAGTCTACAAGGAGAGAAGTCACAAGAAGCAACAAATTCAGGATCCAAAGCAGTGACTCCCAACATTTTTTACACAAAGGTTCACAAGTCCACTAGTTCTTCTCTTTTAGCAGAGCTTTCAGTAGGCAATTTAGTGTTTCTCTCAGATATAATCACTAGATGTTTGACAAAAACCCATCAAGTGAACAGTCAGAGATCAAAGCACACAATTAACAAAGGAAACAGAAAGATGGCAAGGAACAAAAGAAAATTCAAAGTGATAATGGTAACAATGAGGGAGAGCAGATCTTGGAAATTAAATATTTTATATAAAAAAAATAGAAAGGTTAGAAGATAAACTTGAGAAGACCTCATAGAAAGAACAAGGATCACTGAAAGATAAATCTAAAAGGTCCACCAATCAAGTAAAAGGAGTTCGAGAGAGAGAGAGAGAGAGAGAGAGAGAAAATTATTATGCAATAGCAAAAATAAAATTGCACCGAACTAAAGGGTATTTCCAAAGATTTCAAAATAATAATAATAATAATAATGTACCTAATGAACTGGTAAGTCTTAGCTAAGGAGATTTCCAGGCAGAGTGTTTCAGGTGCTGCCTAGTTTCTTATTGCTGCTTATAATAAAATGCAAAGGGAGAGAGAAATGCTTAAGGTAGGAAAACTAAACAAAAAAAAAGAATCAGAACTTGATGATTTTGTAAATCCCCTGCCTCTATCAACAGCAAACAATACTACAATTATGAAAACACTTCCAAGCAAACATCCAATGCAAGAAAGTGAGTTCTGCAACTTTGTTCTTCTTTTCCAATATTGTTTTAGTTACTTGGGGTCCCTTATTTCATATGAATTAGGCAGGGGTGTCCAACACACAGCCCACGATGGCTATGAATGCAGCCCAACACAAAATCATAAATTTACTTAAAACTTTATTTTTTGCTCATCAGTTTTTGTTCCTGTTTGTGTATTTAATGTGTGGCCCAAGACAACTCTTCTTCTTCCAGTGTGGCCAGGAGATGCCAAAAGGTTTGACACCCCTGATAGAGGATTGACTTTCCATTTTGCAAAAAAAGTCACTAGAATTTTGAAAAGGATTGGATGATTCTGTGAGCTGCTCTGGGAGTACTGCCATCTTAACAATATTAAATCTTCCAATCCATAAACATGGGATATCCTTCCAGTGATTTAGGTATTCTTTAATTTCTTTCAGCCTTGTTTTGTACTTTTTACTGTACAAGTCTTTCATTTCCTTTGCTAAATTTATTCTTAGGTATTTCATTCTTTTGGATTATATTGTAAATGGAATTGTTTTCTTCATTTCCTTTATGCATTGTTCATTACTGGTTTATAAAAACATAACTGATTTTTTTTGTGTTGATCTTATAATCTGCAACATTGTTAAACTTATTTATTAGCTCTAGAAGATTTAGATGTTTTTGACAGACTTCATTCAGGAAGTTACTCCAGCTCAAAGGGACCAAAACAAAGGCAAACCTCTGTGCTGGTCCCTCAGGGGCTGACAGATCATTCAGAATGCAAATAGCACTTTTTGGGGTGCGGGGCGGGGGTGACAAGCTTCCTACGCCTCTCCCCTGCTCCTAACCTCTGCCACTGTTGCCAAGACTGCCGCTGCCATCAGGGATGGCAGGCACATAAGCAAAAATGCCACAGCACTTTCTTACAAAATTTAGTGGCCTCTTTCTTCATTAAGCACTTCCCTGGTTACTGTAAATATTTCATTCAATTCCAGTGTTTGTTTGAAGGCACCAATTCTCAGAGCTCTCTACACCACCGTTTTCCATGGCCAGTAACTTTTTTTAACAAACAGAATGTGGAAGTAACAATGTGCAGCTCCTAAGGCTGTCATAAAAGGCACTGAGATTTCCTCCTCGTTCTCTCACTGCGAGATGCCAGTGGCCACGCTGCGAAGACTCTTTGTAGCCCTATGGAGATTCCTACATGGCAGGCTGAGGCAGCCCGCCAAGAGCCATCTATGTGCGTGAGCTATGTTGGAACTCCAGTCTTGCGAAGCCTTAGGATGACTGACTACAGGCCCAACCACCATTTAGACTACAACCTCATAAGGGACACTGAGCCAGAAAAATCCAACTAAGCCACTCTTGAAATAATGATTCACAGAAACCATGAAATAATAAATGTGCACTTATTTTAAGCTGCTAACTTTGGGGATATATGATATTTAAAGCTGAGGCCCAAAATAAAAGAAGAACCTAGTCACTCGATGAGTCTTTCGGAAGAAGAGTGTTTCAAGCAGAGGAAACAGCACATATAAAGGCCCTAAGTAACGGAAGGTCTTTTGCATGTTAAAAACATTAAAAATCTGAAATAAGGTCAATGCAGCTGGAGCCCAGTGCAGGAGAGGAAAACAGTGAAAAAGGTATCACCAAAGTAGCAGAAAGTAACCAAAACGTCTGTATAGCAAGGTCTTAAAAACAAGTAAAAACTGTACATTCTGGAATAGTCAATGGTTCCCTATCCATCAGAAACAGAGACCAGCCTATAATTAAGTATAGAAAGATAAGAGCAAAGCAAACACCATCAGCTCTCTATTGACAGGTAATTAAAGGCAGTTTACCAGCCCAGCATGCATAAGAAGCAAGCACAGGTGAAAGAAAGGCAGATGACTAGACTTTATTGAGAACATAACCTTATAAGAAACTATATAACTCTGATAAGCCAATGTTACTTGTTTTTAAAAGTACTAATAAATATTTGACTGAAAAGTGAGCATAAAGTATTAATAAAGGAACATGAAAACTTAAAAGTAAATATCCTAGTTTTAATATTGCTTCTTCATGAGTTATATTAATTGGAGAGAAATCAAAAACTACTTCCTGAAAACAATCTATAGATTCAATGCAATTTCTATTAAAATACCAATGGTATATTACACAGATCTAGAACAAATATTTCAAAAATGTACATGAAACAAAAAAATACCCCAAACAGCCTCAGCAATTCTGAGAAAAGAACAAAGTTGGAGGGAATCACAACACCTGATATCGAACTATACTACAAGGCCACTGTAATCAAAACACTCTGGTACTGGCATAAGAACAGACACACAGATCAATGGAACAGAATAAAGAGCCCAGAAATAAACCCATGTCTCTACGGCCAATTAATATTTGACAAAGGGCACACAAGCATACAATGGAGTAAAAAGGGCTTCATCAATAAAGGGTGTTGGTAGCACTGGACTGCTACATGCAAAAAACTGAAACTAGACCACCAACTTACACCATACACCAGAATAAACTCAATGGATAAAAGACGTATAAGTCATGATACTATAAAAGTCTTAACAGAAAACACAGGCAGTAAAATTTCAGATATCCCATGTAGCAGTATTTTTACCAACATAGCTCCTTGGGCAAGGGAAATAAAGGAAAAAAAATAAACAAATGGGACTACATCAAATTAAAAAGTTTCTACACCACTAAAGACACCATCATCAAAATAAAAAAGGAGACAACTGTATGGGAGAACATATTTGCCAATGATATATCAGACAAGGGTTTTAGCTCCAAAATATATAAAGAATTCATACGACTCAATACCAGGAAAACAAATAATCCAATTAAAAAATGGGCTAAGGACCTGAATAGACATTTCTCCAAGGAGGACATATGGAGGGCTCAAAGACATATAAAAAAAGTGCTCAACATCACTAGCCATCAGAGAGATGCAAATTAAAACCACAATGATATATCATCTCACACCTGTCAGAATGGCTATTATTAATAAACCAACAAACAACAAGTGCTAGCGAGGATGTGGAGAAAAGGGAACCCTAGTGCACTGTTGGTGGGAATGCAGACTGGTCCAGCCACTGTGGAAAACAGTATGGAATTTTCTCAAAAAATTTAAAATGGAACTGCCTATGACCCAGAGATTCCACTGCTGGGACTATACCCCAAGAATCCTGAAACACCAATTCAAAAGAACTTATGCACCTCTATGTTCATAGCAGCACAATTTACAAATAGCCAAGTGTCAGAAATAGCCTGACAGCCCATCAGTACATGAGTGGATTAAAAAACTGGTACATTTATACAATGGAATACTATGCAGCAGAAAGGAATTCCTACCTTTTGCAACAGCATGGTTGGAACTGTAGACTATTACGCTAAGTGAAATAAGCCAGTCAGTGAAAGACAAATGCCATATGATCTCATTTATAACTAGAACCTAATGAACAAAATAAACTAACAAGCATAATAGAACGAGAGACAAGGAAACATGGAACAGACTGACAGTTGTAAGAGGGGAGGAGTGGGGAATGGTAGAAAGGAGAAGGGATTAGTCAAAGAACATGTATGAACAACCCAAGGACATCAAGAGCAGAGTGGGGATTGACTGAGTTGGGGGAGGGGCAACAGGGGAATAAAACTGGGACAACTGTAACAGAATAAACAATTTAAAAAAAAAAAAGAAATCAAAAACTAACTTTATCATCAAACAGAAACCCAAGGTAGGAACTATAAAACCCTTGGAGAGCAAGAACCAAAGTCTTTAAATTATCCCGTATCACTTATCTTGACAGAATTAACACACAATCACAAACTTATGAACAAAATCTTTATGAGGATGATATTTAAAATTCTGACTGGTAAATTCATTGGTAAAAACTTAATGTCTAGAATATCAGCTTAAAGCAATTGTCTACCAGGCAGTCCACAGTTACTGTCAAATGAATAACTGATGGAGTGCAATACCTACAGAAAATGATTGTAAATCAGTTTGGCAAAGCGGCACAGTTGTCTTTGGCACAGGTTACAGTATGTAACAAGGTTCCATAATTGGTGAAAAGGGTAAAAGAATTTCAAAGAAATCTCAATTGGATAAACTAAATTTGAATTAGCAAAATAATACTATCTGTATATAAAACTGTAAGTAAAAAAACACTTGTATGGTCAAATATTGATGATGTTATCAAAGACATTTTCAAACAGTAAAAATAAAATGTTTTCAGATGTTATGACTAACTGAATACCAAGATATATTCATCTCTGTATCTTTAACCAGAAAAAAGTCTGAAACAAGAAAAAAATTAGTGAAAAACAAAAGCAACAATCATAAAAGGAGATAGATACAATTATTTTTATTTGTTATTAAAATGCCCTGATGCATCAGTATAAAGTAAATGGAATACTAGGTCCTTAAATGTTCCTCTGCTTTCTCTAGTACCCATCTTCTACTGTGGTACTCCTAGACACTGTACAAATCTTCTATTCTACTAATCACTAACTATTAAGACATCAGAAAAAATAGCAAACATTTAAGGCAAACAAAATATATTTTGAGATCTAATGAATAAATATACCTCATTTGTACAATGAAACAGTAAGTGCTATTGATTTATTTAAAGAAAAAAAATAAAAATGATAAAAAATGACTCAGAAAAAAAATCAATGTTTTTAGCGTAATTACGAACCGAATTTTCTTCCTCCTCTTCCAATTCTCGCTGCTGTTCTTCATGTCTTTTAGCTTTGATTTCCATAGCTTCTGCAATCAGGTCTCTTAAAATCGATACAGGTTTTGCATTCTTGATAAAGGGATGCTAAAAAAGGTAAAATTCAAGTGTATAATTTTGAAAGAGTTTTAAAAATTGGATCTAAAAAATGTTAAGATAACATGTACATGCAAACCAGGACCTTAGGCTTCAATGATTTGTTCTTTTATCCAGAAGTTAAGAATAGAGAGTATTTCAGCAGCTTTACAAATAAAGAGTTTGCTTTTAGGTTTACTTGTTTTTAAAAACCATTAAAACATAAACACAAAAAATGTAATCCTGTTAATCAAGTACATTAATGAAAACTACCCTAAAGATATGTATCCAAAGGAAGTGTATATTAGGTAAGAAAAAGATACAATTTAAAAAAAACAGATTGGTGATTATATTACATATAAAAATAAAGTTATTTGGTATTAGTTACAGATTTTAATTAATCTTAACAAGCTGACAGCCTGAGTCAGTGGTAAAAAGAAGGGCCAATATTGTGTTACTTTTTTTACATATTTTCTATTTTATTAGATCTTGAAAATGGGGAAATAAAAAAATGGCCAATAAAAATGTTTCAGAAAATAAATATTGCTTCATTTCTATAATGCACATATATAAAACAATTTTTCACTTTTCTTATTCCACCCTGATCTAGCTAAAATATCTGAGTTTGTTACAAATCTGATAAACGGAATGGAAACCACCAGAACAGACCTGGGTGTCTGATGATTTTTTACTGAGGGAAGGGTGTGAGAGATGTAGAGGGTAAGATTAAAAGCATAATTTGGGCTAGATAACCTTATTTTGAGGCAGCAATACAGCTTTGAGATGCCATTTTCATAATTAAATGTTGGTAGATAGACTCAGGTAAAAGGTGTTATTTTAATAAGGAACACAAAAATATTCTTAAAACAAAAATATTTTAGTGCTGAAGAAGAAATTACAGGCATCTGGAAAAAACTTTAAAATGATAAACATTCATCAGAATGAGTGAGAATTTTACCAGATTACAGAAATAATAGGATCAATAGCGAAGGACCAATAAATTCTTTTGTAACAGTTATAGATTAATCACCACATAAATTAAGTTCTATTAATAGAGCTGTGGTGGAGACTCCTAGTTCCACCAAAAAAAAGTCATGGCTAGACATATGGCAGCCCAGCTAGATCCTACCTTTCTTAGTCTCCCATTCAGCTGGTTGTGACTAGGAGACTAAGTTCCGTCAACAGAACAGAATGAATGGAACGGAATGAAACAACAGCGTCTGTGTTATGTTCCACTTCCTGGTCTGGGCCTTAAAACACTGTGTGTTGCCCTGGCTGCTGTGGCTCAGTGCGTTGAGCACCAAAGGGCTGTCGGCTCCATTCCCAGGCAGGGCACTTGCCTGGGTTTCAGGCCAGGTCCAAAGTAGGGGGTGTATGAAAGACAATCGATCGATGTTTCTCTCTTTATCCCTCCCTTCTCCTCTCTCTAAAACAGTAAATAAAATCTTAAAAAAAACAAAAACAAAAACACTGCAGGTGCACTCTTCCATGACTTCTACTCTTTCAACTAAGCTGGAAAACAGACAAAGATAGTGCCCTAGAAAATGGTGGAATAACAAGGAAGAAACTCGAGTCCCACACAGACAATTTTTGGGAAACATTGGTGGAAAGCCCTCTCCCCACCTCCACCTCCCAAAAAAAACCAACTGAAGATATGTTCTTTGCCCTTAAGAAACTGACCTAGAATAAGGAATAAAATGCACACAAAAAATTACAATGTGACACATTAAGTTACATTTATGATGGTTTAGCACAGCCGATACGATTAAGAGACATAAAAGTAGAAGAGGTGAGGTAATCTCAGGTGCCTCATATAGAACAGACCATTTTAGGGGGGAGGAAAAGTATGAACAGTATGAACAAACACACCAAGAGAGGGAATGTCTGTCAGAACCCAGGAGGAAGATTTGCCATGGCAAGACAGAAACACCATTTAGAGAAATGGTGTTCTGTGAGTTTAGAGATGAGTACAAGCAACAGTGGGGCAAGAAGGATATGTGCTTAGGATGGCATGCCTGAATTTTGTCTGAGAGCCACTTTAATTACATAAACAAGAGAATAATATACAGAAAAGAATGGTTTTGATAGCATAATCCTGCCGTAGAATGTAGAAAGAAATGAAATAGAGGGAGGAGGAGCTATAATAATAAAGGTATGAATTATTAAGAACTTGGATTTTAAAAAAACAGCTGCCACAATCAAGAAAAGTGAATCTGGGGAAAGCACTCTTAAGAAGGATTTAGTGACTATATATTAAGAAAAGTAAAAGAAGACTAACACTGCAAAAACTGGGAACCAATAGAACTATGTCTCTTTTAAAGAGCACAGAAACCTCAAGTTGTATTATACTTTATCTTTTCAGGGAAAATTATGAGCCAATCCTCCACGCCACAGATTTACCTGTAAGAAATGCCAAAATACATACATGGTTCAGCCACTCTACTACAAACTCACTTTCAAGCAGTTAATTGTGAACTGACTACCCAGTGTTTGCTACTATTCGTCTACAGGGCTTAACATTCTTAATCTCAAAATCTCAATATGTCTGATTTCATTTGTAGTCATGTTTTTTTCTCTATATAACCATGACAGAACAGATGTTATTTGACTAAGAAAGAGGAACTGGCTAACAAAGTTAAAAGGCTACTTGGGGAACAAGGCCATATTATTTGAACATTCTCAATAGTCAGAAGAGAAGTATTACCAGACATACTGTCAGATTCTTAAAGAATATTTTAAAGTCTTTTTTAAAGTAGCAAGTGATAAAATAAAAAAATGCAAAGCAGCATAAAAAAGGAATAGAAAAAAAAGAGAAAACAAGTTGGCAAAAAAGAGTTGTGATTAAAATGTTATTAGCATATACAAATGTAAATAAATGGGTTGACTTTCCATTTATTAAATGTTATTTTAGTTCCTAAAAGACACTTAGTTCATAAGATAAATTCAACTACATGCTTTCTACATGAGGTATACTTCAATAAATCCAACTCATTTTTCCCCAAGAGGTATACTGAAAAGAACCTGGGTTAAAAGTCGAAGACAAGCAATGAAATCTTAGTCAAACATAAAAAGATAACAAGAATTACACAATTAAGAAAGTAGGATTGAAGGCAAAGAAAAGTAAATGAAGAGCATTATTTAATATTAATAAGGAATATAATGTAAAGAGAGATATAGTTATAAACTAGGTATATTAGTATAGCATTATGATATGTAAGAGAAACTATAGAGACATAAGACATTGATCTAAATAAAAGATAGAAAATATTAATATTCTTTTTTCAGTAACTGAGAAATAAAATAGGTAAAAATAAAGATAAAAATCTAAATAATATAATCAGATTGAATTAACAGAGAAATCAATAAACAGAAGTTCTATCTTTTTGTTAAATGCCTATCAAAGCATGTGGCACCAGTACAGGAACTGAAAGAACAATGAAACAATATAATGCCCAGAAATAGAATGTAATACACAAAATAAACTGGCATATTATAAAGATGGCATTTCTAATCATTGAGGGAAAAATTACTTAAATAAAAACTGGTGCTGAGATAATATAGGGGGAAAATTAAACAAGATCTTTACCATGGAAATACCAAAATAAGTTCCAGATAGATTAAAAAGTTAAAGTTTAAAAATGTATAGGAGAATGTTTATATTTAACCCAATGCCATAAAAACAAAACAAACAAGGTGATATAAATACATACAACTTAAATATGTATGAATGGCAGAAAAAAAAAATGTGCTAAAATCTATATTTGTAATACTTCAGACAGAATGATGATTAAATGAAAAGTTTTTAAAAGAATATCAATAAGAAAAAGATTAACACACCAAATTTTTAAAGGCAATGAATTTTCACTATTTCTAAATGTATCTACAGTAAAATCTAAACTAAAATAGGGTGAGCATTCTGAAATCACCTGAATAAAATAATAAAAAAAATCCCAAATCAACTAACATTCTTGATTATGTATTTTAAAAATTAAGGTCACTTGAAAATTTATTCTTTTAAAATCTGAAATAATTCCTCTTAAATTCTGTTCATATTCTAAATTATCAATTTCTAAATTGAAAGAGCTCAAATTAATGATTTATTCAAAAATCTTTGGAGAAAAACGAGAGTTTAAAATGATCTAAAGAAGAGACTTAAGACTCCCCGACAGATTGAGTTGTCATACTTTTCCCTACACCTCTCCATTAAAGTGCTGCTAAAATCCTGAACATTATATAGAAAACAAACACAGGAAGATTCTGAAAAATAGAAGGCAGCAAACTGGTTAGGGACAGTGGGACTTGAGGAAGGACATAGCTGTGAGTTCCATGGGTTTATCTCATTTATCCAAGGCTGGGTACTGGAGAAGCCAGCAACCCAGAAACACCAAGGGACACAAACTAAAACCGCCCCCCACAAAAGCCTTCTCTCTTGATCAAAAAGATCAAGAAAGGGACAGCTAGTGAGACAAAACTTCTAGACAATAACCATCTTACACCAGCTGACTACCACAGAGAACACAATGGCTCCAACCCCGCCAGCAAAGACTAAGTTGGGGAATCTAACCGTCTACTCTCTGGAGACTATTCAATCCTTCTACTGAGACAGTGTCAGAGAAGACCAAGTGTCGAGCTAGGGCATTTACCTCAACCAGGCAGTATAACAGGTCCTCTCCCTCCTCCAGTGGGGAGTGTCAGCAGAGACTATGTGGGAGCCTAAACTTATACTCCTACCAGAGAGTAAAAGAGAAACCCCACCCCTTCCCAGCTAGCGTGGAATGAGAGGAGGCCTTAGTAGAGTCAGAAATTTCATCATCACCCAGCTATAACAAGGTCCTGGGGGGCCATTTAAGGAGACTTGAGAGCCTGAGCTCTCACACCTGTCCAGTAGTAATAAAAAACCCTTCCCTACCATACATGTCAAAGGAGACCACGTTGGGGACCTGGACTTCTACTGCTACCTATTAGGTGGTACCCCTTTCCCCCACTGAAATATTGTCAAAGGACACCTGTTATAACAGTAAATTTAAATATGATGCAGAGTCTTATGATATAATATGAAAGTGTCTAGGGTTCAAATGAAAATCACTCACCACATCAAGAAGCAGGAAAATCTCAAATGGGGGAGATAACAGACACTGACATCAAGATAACACAGATGTTAGAATTATCTGACAAGTATTTTAAAGCAGCCATCATAAAAATGTATCAGTGAGCAATTACAAGCGTGCTTGTAAACAAATAAAAATCAGAACATCTGAACAAAGAAAAACAGAAAAATAAACAAATGATAATTTTAGAACTACAAAATTACAAAAATTAAAAATATGATCAATGGGCTTAAGAGCAGAATGAGGACAGAGGACGGAATCAGTGAACTAGAACACAGAACAGTAGAAAGTATACAATATACACAACAGAGAGAAACGAGACTAGAATAAAAATGAACAGAACTTCAGAGAACTGTACAACTAAACAAAAGATCTAACATTTGCATCTTAGAAAAAGATAAAGAGAGTAGGGTTGAAAAGTGTGTGAAAAGGTAATGGCTGGAGACTTCCCTCAAATTGGCAAGAGACAGAAACGTACAGGTTCAATAAGCTGAACAAATCCCAAACAGAATAAATCTAAAGAAATCCATACCAAGACACATCATAATTAAATTTCTAAAAATTAAGACAAAGAAAAGAATCTTGAAAAGAAAAAGGGTAAAACAATTCAGATGACAGTGGATATCTCTTAAGAAACCATGGATATGTGGAGGAAGTGCCACAACATTTAAGTGCTGAAAGAAAAGAACTGTCAACTAAGAATTCTATAGCCAGTGAAAATATCCTTCGGGAATAAAGGCATTCTCAGATGAAGGAAAACTAAAAGAATTTGTTACATAGACCTATCCTAAAAGAATATAAGGAAGTCCGCTAAAAAGAAAGGAAATAATAAAAGAAGAAACTTTGGAACATTAGGAGAAAAAGACAAAGAGCAAAACAGGGTAAATACAATAGATTTCCTTTATTTTTCTCAACTGTTTAAAAGTTAAAGTAAATACTATCACACTGTTTGATATAGATATCAGTGTATTAAAATCAAGTATTTAAGATAATTGTATAATAAATGACAGGAATGGCACGTTGGATAAAGTTTCCGTTCCTCATTTGGGCTGATAAAATGAAGAATAAGTCACGCACCATGGGAGTTCACGGAGTAATCCATGACACTGCTGTTCTCGCCTCACGCAGTGTCAAGCCAAGTAATGGCAGCTCTCAGTCAACGGAACATTCTCACAAGAGGCCAGCCTGGAACAGGAGCTGACTTTCAGGTTCTTCAGATTAGGAACTCTACTGCCACTAGGCTAAACTTGAACCTGGTCCTTTAATATCTTTAGGGTTTCAATTTCCTCATCTTTTAAAAACTACTAAGAGTTAAACTCACCAATCTTAAAAGATCTTTTCAGTCTGATTGTTTTGAACTTACACAATTATCTATCTGGTGTCATAGAAAATAAACCACTATTAAAAAAACCTCAGCATTTATCATGGTCTACCAATCAACATGGTATAATCTATCCATGTAGGTTACAGACAAGTGTCTTCTAAAATTTAATAGTGAGATTGTCTTCTGAGAGTTAAAATATAATTTAATTCATAACATATGAGACACGCAAAAACTCCTTTAAGAGACAGAATGGCTTCTAGGAGTCCAGCAAAGTAAGACTGTAATGAGTCTAATGAGACTCTAATAGACTAAAGGTAACTATCCTATCTAAAAAAATCTTTTTAAGTCAGAAGTTTGTCGTGCTAAATTTGGAATTCAATTCACAATATATTAAGCAATGGATACTGGGAGTGCAAAAGTAGTCCCCTCTGAAAAGGCACAGCCCCTGCCCTTGAATCAGTTACAATCCAGGACAATGACAGAGAGCTAAGTTATTTTGTTCTAATATGGTAAATGATATGCACAGGGTACTTATGGGAAAGTACAGGAACGACTAGACTAAACAGGGATGAAGGGAGAGCTTTCTGAAGGAGCACCTTATTTGAATTAGAAACAGAGACAATGAGTAAGAAGGAGCCTGTTGGTGAAGTGGAGTCTTTAAACTGTTAGATATGGTAGAGGGGGAACAGTGTGAGAAACAGTACAGAGGAATGAAAAAGCATGGTCTGTATAAGAATCTACGAGTCTATTATTTCGGTATTTACTCAGAAAAAAAAGGGAGGTAACAAGGTGTCAGTTATGAAGCCAGACAAGAACACCAGATTGTAACAGAGGGCCTTGGATGGTCAACAACTGTACTTTTTTTTTTAAAGCAAGACAATAAATATTGGCTCACAGGCACTATACATAGGTAACATATAAAATCAGAAGCACTGTTTGCCCTAATCATAAAGATGGGTGCTTGGGCCAAGCCCAAGCAGAAGCCAGAGAGTAACAGGGCTTGTTAATGTTGTCTATACAGGTCACCTTCTGGGCAGAAAGCAGGGTAAAGAAAGAATGAAAATTGGGACTAGGGGGCAGATGGAATAAACCTGGAACAATAATTTAATTACTGTGTGATCATCGGTGTCATGTAACCTTTCTGGGCTTCAGTATCCTCATCCCCCAAATTAGGGGGTTATATTAGAATACTTCTTAAGTGCTTTTCAATCCTAAAAACTCTAAGTTAGAAACAAGAGTTTCTTTTCTTAGATTAGAAAAGATTATGGAAGACTAGAAAGAAATACTGGTTAAATGATCCAAAAATAAGTTATCAGATATGTTTGGATTTACTTTCACCACCGAATCTTATGTAATTTGTCTCACTTTTGGGTTTTTTTCCCTCCTCTCCTTTCTTGCCTTCTTTTGGGTAGAATAATTTGGATACTCACTCAGTACAATAACAATACCAAGAGATCTTTGATTTATGTGTTCAAAATTCCTTTGACATGATGACAATATTTCAAAGTAAATGTTTCAATTAATTAATTTTTGAAAGATAGCATTTGCACATAACAACTCAGAAGGCTCAAAAACAGCATTCAGCAAAAAGTAAGTTTCAATTCCTCTCCTGTTTGTCAGTCACAGTTACCTTCTCTGAAGGCCAGTTTCTGGCTTATATTTGTACAGCTACTCCACTATAAGCACTGACATATACATGTATACATATACATACGTATAGGTGTCTACGTTTCACCAATCACTACTCTAGATGAACTTCTTTTCCAACTTGTTTCCAACTTGTTGACAGTTATTTATGTTGTTTCCAATCCTTTGTCATTATAATGTTCTATGAATATTTTTATAAATTTTATTTCACACATGGTTAAATATTTCTGTAGAGTAAGTTTCTACAAGTGTAATTACTGGGTCAAAGAATATTTGACATTTTTTTTTAGATAGACATTGCTAAATTGCTTTCCAAGGCGAATGAGTACCCAGTTATATTTTCACAGCAATAAACATTACACTTAAGAGCCTGTTTCTTATCCCCTCAACAAATATTTTTGTTTAAATAGTACTTTGGGAAAAAAATTACTTTTTCTAAGCACCATGTTTTGAATCATTTGTCATTTAATAAAAATAATTATTTTCCAAATACCAAGTTTTTGTTAATGTGAGACACATTTATTATTAGCTTAAAGGTCTGAGCCAATTCTGTTGGAAAAATGAAAACTTGCAAATACTTACTGAAGTATTAAGTTATTTGTATTTGCACTAAATTTCAAGCAGATTTAAAAAACTTCCTGACACTCTAGATACAAAGTCTATTTGTAGCAGGATACTGAAACTCCTCATTTAGGTAATCTTGTAACCAATATTTACAATATATAATCTTTTCAAAGAGTTTAGGAATCTTGTATTTACACATCTTAAAGTAGAGCAGAAAACCAAAGAAGAAATGCTGGGTCAAAGAATAAAACACCCAGAAAAAAATATGAGAAACAGTAATGATAGAGGGAAGAGTTCATTTCTGAAATGAGAATGCTTCGGAGTTCCATTTTAAAACTGCTTCAGAGGGAAAGAGTTGACAACAACAGCAACAACAACAACAACAACAACAACAACAACAACAACCAGAAAAAAGGAAAAAGAGAACGCTGAACTTGATGAAAGAAGAGGAAAAAAAACGAGACACAGAGGACATACAGAAAAAGAATGGAGGGGTAGGCGTGTGTGTGAGGATGGATGTGTATGTATTAATCCATATTTCCTGGGAGGTTCATATCTTTAGATATCAGTTAAGGAAACTAACAGTAATCCTAGTTAATGTCAGAAAGCTAAAAGATACAAAGAAAATATTCTTCCCTTAGTGACATAAGCACTGACCTGTAGAAGTTGTGTCGCAGTAGCTCTCTGCTCAGGATTCTTCACTAGGCACTTTTTAACAAAATCCGTGAAATCATCAGACCAGAGTTCTGGCTTCCTGAAAGTTGGTGGTGGATTTGTGGGAATCATAAAAATAGCCTAATAAAAATGAAATAGCCAAAAGACAAGAGTAAGAATCGCAATAGCACACCAAATAAACAAATCTCTTTATCTATCTTTCTATCAGACTCTAAATCTGAAAAACAAATTTAAGCGGTTCTAGGATTTCTAGTAAGATTGCAATTCAGGAAGCAAGTCCATCTGCTACTAATGTAATCATTTCCCATTAAATTTCCTCTATTTGAATTGTAGCTCATTGAGCACATCATTCTTTATTTTATCTATTATTTTTAATCAGTCTCCAAAGAAGATTGCATTTCTAACCCTCTTACCGAACTAAAGACATTCTTTAGTTAAATGGATTCCTCCCTAAATCTTACTACTGCATGCTAGATATAGTTCTTTTTTCAGTTTGATATAAGTACTGGTGCTCAAAGTGTCTAGCAACAGTCCAATTTGCTTCTGCAATACAGACTACTTACATATAAATAAAATCACTGCTGTTATTTGAAATAATACTTGATAGAGCCAAGACTTTTTTTCTCTTTCTGAATATGAGTTAGGATTCCAAATGAAAAGTTTTAAAGCTAATATACCACTTTGATTTATTACTAATGATTTAACTTAATATTAACAATTTAGTACTAATGATACTACATCCAGAAAGTTCACAATTCAAAAGCTATAAAACGTCTCTGTCATCCCTGTCCTCCTAGCTATCAGGTCACCCTTTTCTCAACCAAGAGAATTAATCCCTAATGTTCTTAGCAAATCACTGTATGTAATGAATTAACTTTTCTCCTGGGTATCTAGAATAGTTCCTGATAAAATACCATTACTAAAACATCATTTTCTTTGAAAAGTTATGAAAGATATGAAAACAATAAATTTAAACCAAATGTATCAAGCACTCAATAAATACTAGCTATTATCATTTTCATTTCAACATAATGTTATAAAAGAGACAAAAGGCAGACATAGCAATGACAAAAATTTTACAAAGTAAGATGAATTCAGCCTTACTATAATTAACTGTAGCTTAATAGGGAAGTTTATATAATTACACAGTCAAAACAAGACGTGAGATGAGGAAAAATGGCATTTTGGCAATGTCAATCAAATGTGCACATGCAGCCTACAAACATGGGCCTTGCAAAGATGTAATGAGGGCCGAAACAGGTAAAAACTCTCCTTCTAAACTAGAGAATTCCGACTTTCCAGAAGAGAGGTCTCTGTCTCTGTTCTATACTCATTTTTTCCACCTGGCTTTTAGTGGTCTTCTCTCTTCATGTGCAAACAAATTTCAGGTACATGAACTTACGTCCTTTCTCCTTAATGCATAAAGAAAATTGACAAAATAACAAGCAAGCAAAATATAACGGCCAACACTGAAATAAAAAACCAACTGACAGTAACTAGAGGGGAGGAGGGAAAGGGATAATAGGGGAAAAGGAGGGGGAGAGTCATCAAGGAACATGCATAAAGGACCCATTGACAAAGCCAAGTGGGAGAAGGATTGAGGCTAGGAGGTGGGGAGTGGTGGGGTTGGGGAAAGTGGTGGTGGGAAAATGTTGACATGGGGATGATGGGATGGGATGCAGGGTGAGGGGGATAAAGGAGAGAAAAAAATGGGACAACTGTAATAGCATAATCAATAAAATATAAAAAAAAAGAAAAAGAAAAAAGATTTAAAAGAAAAAACAAGAAAGTTAAAATGGTAACACTACAAACTACAGTAATACTTAGAAACAAAATTTTTACCATTGAAAGAAACTAATCATACCTATGTTTAAAACTTCTGTTCATATATGGAGAAAACAAAATTGTAGACAAAATATAATATTTTGGAGATACTAATTTTGATGTATTCCTTTGATATAATAAAATTATTCTAGTCTCCACTGGATTTTTATTAATTGTTCAAAAGTCATTCACAAGTTCCTAGAATCACAAAATTTGCACAGTTGAAGATATAAGACAGCTCATTTGGCTCAATCTTGTCATTTAACAGAACAGAAATCAAAAACTCAGAGGGGCTAAGTCACAAAAACAGTATTTCAGACCTATGAGACAGCCTTCATTTAAAAATGTAGCAAAGCTTTCTAAAGCACCTATTGATACTATGTTTCAAGAAGCAAGAAGATGAAGTACAAACCAAGTCACTAACTCTAAACAAACAGCTACTAAGAGGATAAAGAGATGATGATTCTGTTTTCAATTTACAGGTTTTCGCAGGTCCTCTTATTTCCAAGTGGGGAAGAAAGCATAAGCAAGTTTTATGACTTAAGAGAAAACAGTGAGAAGAAACATCTTAAAAGTTACTACAATCACAACTGTGACAGTCAATAAAGTTGAAGATTATTCAATCAAATTTGAATAAGAAAAAGACTATTTGGTAGAGAAAACATCGTCTTTTCAAAAAATGATGTTAGGCACTATCTTAGGAATTCAAAGATGAAGCAGGAAATACAGTCACTACCTAACCTAGTCTGGTAACGAAAGAACAAGCAGTAAAACAAAAAATAGTACATTAATAGAAGAAATGATGTAAGGCACAAAGAGGAGAGGTAATTTCCCTTAGAAGAAATGACATAAAGAAAAGCGAGCACACAGAAAAGGGCTGTTGCGAGGAGCACGGAATAAGCTGGTCACCCTGCGCGGGACTAGGAAATGGTAACATTCGAAGGGGAACGGAAGATGCCCATTGGGTCAGCAAGAAAGTACACAACAGAAAGTGTTTGGTTTTTTGCCCCCTGGTATGTGTCTATGTGTTTGTTTTTGATTTTGTTTTTGGTGTTAATCAGTTTGTCTATGCCCAAGAAGTAGATTTAAAAAAAAAAAAAACAACACAAAACCAAAAGCAGAGACATACTCTAAATATGGAATAGAAAAGGCAGTCAGGGTCTAGCGTAGATGTCCCAAGATGAACAATAAAGAGTTCAACTAAGACGGTATCCACAGGAACGAAATGGAAGCAATTGGGTATGAGATACTACAAAGGAAGAGCCAAGCGTACATCCTAAAAACCTAGTTTGGGAGGGGTGGAAAAAGGAAGACCAAAGATTAGTCCAGAATTCAAGAAATAAAAAATAGACACCCTGCCTCACTGCAAAAGGCTCTCAGGTATTCTAACAAAGCAGTGAAGATTCAATATTCAAGTCTTTTGATTCTAGAGTAAGAGTTAATCTCTTTAATACTGTATGTGTCTTCTTTCAAAAAGGGAAACTCCTTTAAAGGAAAAGAACATCCTTACATACCTTACATCATATTACCGATGTTACATCTAAGACAGTCCTTCAAAATCCGTGAAGCCAGTTTTATGACACAATAAGCATCTATCAAATGGCAAGTATATGTCAAGTATTTCCTGTGTGTTCAGAACTGCGCTCTAATAAAGAAGCAGCACATTAAGAAGCCACAAGCCAAATAGTGTCAGTGAGCATATTTTGTTTGGGCAACATCAGGCAAATATTCCCACAAGGTAGGAATCTTGCTGAAATTAGACTGATTTTACCCAGGATGTATGTTCTCCTTGATGGCTCCCTTAAGTACCTAGCTATGTAAGCCCTGCTATTACAGATTTTAAAATAAGATACATATCTTAGACCGACAGAGCTCATAGTCAACTTGTGGAGGCAGAGGGACTAACACATAGGGAACAAATAGCAAACAACAGAGTGCTAGAAAATAAAATTCTTGTGTAAATAACCTAATTAATTTCATATAGCTCCACAGCTGAAGTAGGACTAATCTGGTTTTAAGAATGGGGAAAAAGGGGTTAATGTGGGTTGCTTGAAAAGGCATACAAAACCACCTGCTACTTCACATTAAAGAATAAAAATAAATTTGTACTCTCATCTCTGCAAAACAGTTCAAAGCACCTACATAAGCCCCTATACAGACCAACCTCAAGCTGCAGGTAAATGATACTAGATTGTCTAGATAAATGTTGTTCATCTGCACTTCTGTTACAGATTGATGGATAACAACTCAGTGATTTATGTCCTTGAAGCTAATGCTTTCCTTTGAACTTTGAGACAATGAGTTGCAGCCTTATCTTCAGATAATCTTCACATATAAGGCTCACCTCAGCAGTAGCTATTACAAACCCAAGGATAAAAAGATTAACTCTAACTCTTATTTACCCAGTACTATCATAAACTGATCCTAAAATGCTCACATCCTTTTCTCAAACAAGCACTAAACTGCATCCAGTTCAAACAAATAAGTGTTAATATATGAGCTACAAAATGTAGACTTTAAAGTCTCCAGGAAAACCACTATACCTTTTATTTCCATTTTTTTATGTCAGGTAATCAATAACAAACTGAGAGATTATGTCACAGACCTGACTTTGTTCAACTAGTTTAATCCAATCGTGAATCAGAGAAGACCCTCTGAAGAATCTCCAGGTTTCTGTATGAGCTGATCAGGCAACAGGCCTGTGCTGTAGAAAGTTCTGGCAATCAGTGGCTAGCCTCGGACCAACAGCTCACTCCCTTCCTTGCCACCAACCAAATGGCATGCACACACACAACTGCCATATAATTTATCTTATCTCTAACACCATTTTGATTGAAGAATGTTAGTACAATAAATGATACAATTATCCTTGTGTTTGTTTTTACACAATGTGTTGCTTAACTACATATTGAACCCCTGATTAAGTTTTAAAAAGAACTTCCTTGATCACAAGTAGTCTTAAGAAGCCAAGAAATGTAAGTGCCTCAAAACAAGTAATTATCTTCATGCCTAGAATTTCATGCCTTAGACTCCTGGAGCACCCAGAAGATGTGGAACGAGCTGAAGGCTGGGAAACCACCATGCCTGAACTTTATCATCTCAGTGGAGTAAGTCAACACATGTGTCTGAAGCTAAAGTGGCTGGATTTGTGAATGTACAGAAGCAATGGATATGCCAGGATAACAAAGAAATCGAAGCCATTATTCAAGAACCACAGGTATACGAGCAAAAAATTATCTGTGTAACAAATAAATGAGATAAAGGATAAGAAAGCTCTTTTAAAAGCTGCAAAGAACTAAACAAACATACCTGTTTCCTGATAGCAAACATAATAAGTAGCCAGCTTTACTAAGACAAATAAAAGTATATAATTTCTGAAAAGAATATATAGTAAAATTATTTTTAAAAGACTACTACAAATAACAGCACACAGTGCAATGCCAGACCAACGCCAGACCCAGGATCCAACGCCAGACCCAGGGCAGAATAACAGGCGGAGGTTCCTAATCACCCTCTCACTGTGCGGCCTGTTTTTTCACAGAAGTGAGGAAGTTGGACTTGATATTTTTCAGGTTCCTTTTTGGGTCTGAAAGACTTTGGCACTGTAACTTCCTAGCAGTCGAGGAGTTAAATACTAGCTAGACAAGTATTATACTGTTAGTTAGAAAGGAGATGGTCGTGAAGGAGAGGGACGGATGCTAAACGGCCTACCAACCAATTCTCAGCCTTTTGGCTGATATCAAGTGTAAAAGGCCTACTAGATCTTAATATAAAAATAAAAATCTAAACTTGTATCACCATTCCCTCGACAGCAAATTTAAAATAGAGCTTTTGAAGAGAATACTCAAATCTAGAGTGAACCCTGCTCTTAAGACTGCAGTTACCACACATAAGCCCAGGGTGCAAGTATCGCAAGCATGACATCACAATTCACTCTGGCTCCAGTTACAGGACCTTCGGGAAGCGTTAATCTGGCCAACGGAGGCCCATGTGTCTGCCTATGAACCAAATTAAGGGAAGGGGTGCAGTTGGTGCCCAGGCAGAACAAAGTGAAGAAGAGAATCTGGCTGTAAAGGTTTGAGCCAGCTCTGGATGGCACTGGGTACAATATAATTGTGCCACCAATATGAGTAGCAATCTAACCTATTTTAATTCTATGCCCTGTCTACACATTTGAAAAATGGGAATAATAATAGTACTTACCTCGCAGGGCTGTTCTGAACTTACATGGGTTAATACATATAAAATATTTAGTGAAAATTAGAAAATAAAGTAACAGTACAGAATGGTTACATCCCGTAAAAATGACACGTTAGAATTACTTGGAAGACATAAAAAATACTCCGCCTCGCCCTGGTCAGGTGGCTCAGTTGGTTGGAGTGTCTTCCCACACACCAAAAGGTTGTGGGTTCAATCCCCAGTCAGGGTATCTACCTAGGTTGCAAGTTAGATCCCCAGTTGGGGCGTGAATGGGAAGCAATCTACTGACACTTCTCTCTCACATTTGTATGTCTCTCTCTCTCTCACATTCTATCTCTCTCTCTCACCCCCAGTCCTTCTCCCTTCCAATCTCTCTAAAATCAATAAACAAATCCTTGGTGAGGATTCAAAAAACGTATTTTAAAAGCCAGTATATATTCAACTTTAAAAAAATATTCTTTTAATTGAAAAAAGGCTTCATTTAAAAGCATTGCTTAAGTTGCTGCCTATTCCAGTCCACCCTATAGCCACCTCTCACACAAGCATAATTTAAACCCCAACACATTTGATTGCATCCAGTTAAATCTTAACCATCTTTCAAAACTTGAATTTAATGTCCCGTTACGACAATTCAAAAATATTCATAAAATAGGAAGAAATCAAAAGTGAACATGAGCTGACACTTAAGGGACTTTATCATTCCACTCTCTCTCAGATCTCCCCAATTAGAATTCCTGTGTGTGAGCAGTTCAACTAACTTTTCTGAGCACATAAAATGTATCCATACCTGCAAAAGAATTTCTTAAAGAAGCTTAGATTCTAATAGGATAAGACAATGCATACCAGATCATTTCAATAAAATAGTGTAAGTGCTAAAACAGAAGTGAACAGTGGGCATTATGGCTTAGCTCAAAATGATGGCTAAAGAAAAATTAGACTTGAGCTCAGTCCTGAAGAATGATTGAGTTAAGACAGCACAGAAAACAGAGTAGCAGGCTCAAAGGTGCGAAGTCTGAAATTCCATGGGTACTATAAGGGAAACTGACTTGTTTTAGGTATGGGGCAAGGGAATTACAAGGTAAGGCTGGAGCACCTTACTGGCCCTTAAAGAAAGGAACCACTCAAAGACTAATCAAGTCATGTCAAAAGAAGTCTAGAACCCACAGAACTTAACTCCAGCCACAGAAGATTATGATTCAATTGATCTGAGGTGAGGACCAGGCAAAGTATTTTTTTTAATCTTCACCCCCAAATATGTTTACTGATTTTAGAGAGAGGGGGAAGGGGGAGAGAGAGAAATAAGCATCTTGACCAGGGATTGAACCTGCAATCTAGGTATGTGTCCTGGCCAGGGATCAAACCTACGACCTTCTGGTGTACAGGACAATGTTCCAACCAACTAAGCCACCTAGTCAGGGCCAGGCACAGAATTTTTTATGTCTCTCAAGTAATTCTAGTGTGCAGTCAACACTGGGAACCACTTGTTCTAGAACATATAAGGCAAGCATTACCACTCCATACACCTCAACTTCAGCATCTTCCATATTTTAACTTGCACTCTGACTAGTTATGACTCATTCTAAATACCCCAGATAACATGGAAACTACCTGAAGATAGACAGTGTCTATCAAGTTTGTATCACCCATAGCATTAAGCAGTTATTTGTGCAAAAGTAAAATCTAAATTTATACTGAGAATGTTGACATAAAGACCTCCAGTTAAATATGGTGACATGAACATATTGATTAACCTCAGTTCCATTCCAAAAATCCTACTAAAGGACAGTAAGATTTTTTTAAAGGCTTAAACTCCAAAGAGAGAGGGACAGCAATAAAATTTTGGAAACAGAAAAGTGGATGGATGAATCATTACTGGCTCAAAAGATCTGAGAAATCAATGAGAAGCAATCAATTCCCACCAGGGGAGGAAGGAAGGAAGGAAGGAAGGAGTGAGTGGGAGGGAGGGAGGGAGGGAGGGAAATTGGAAGCACCAGATGAATCTGAAGATAAGGGACATCTATAGCAATGAGCATACCTGGCACCCAGACCTTAGTTTGTAAAATGCCATTCCCCACCAAAAGAAATGTGTACTCCCTGAAGAAACAATTTATTTCAGGGTTGGGAGAAAGATATTACAAGGTGAGCCTGGGGCATCTCACTGGATCATACAGTCATTTAACAACTAACAGAATCATGTCAAAAGGACACAAGAGTGGCTAAACTTAGGATAACTGATCATCCAAATAATAATGACTATAATTCATCGCAGCATACTGAATAAAATTAAAATTGTGTTGTATAAGCCACTAAGTTTGTGATAATTTGTTACAACAGAAATAGGAAATTAATATAGATAGTTGGAGGAAGGGAAGGAGAGAAAGGGTGAGGGAGAGGAGAGAGGGAGGCAAAAAGGGAACATGATAGCCAACAACCACTTAATTCCTGTCTGTGTGAAAGTTAAATATCTACTTTAAGTAATCAACTGGAATTCTGGTTTGTATAACAGTGAACATGTTTAATTTAAGTCCATCCTGTGAGACGGTTTCATATCTATTGTGCTAATGACAACTGCTATTCCCTGTGATCTCTGAGCAGCCAACTGGCCTTCCACGGCACACTGCCTCACTGATGACCAAAATCTCCCTGCTGGCAAAAGAAGAGTTCCCTGCTCATAACAAAGCAGATTAGGTCATATATCCTCGGAATAACGTAATGAGAAAGAAGTTTTACTAGAAGTTGTGAATAAATATCAATAGTATTTACAAATACTAAACAGCTTTGGAGATCAGGGCTTTTAATGTTTAATTTTAAAATAATACTGAGCACTTTAAACAACATGATACCTCCTCAATGAAGAAGTATTCTATGGTTACTATCTAAACCATAAAATTTTATCTCAGCTATTTAAATAAAATATCTCACCTGAAATACAGTACAGTATATACTTCATTCTGTATTGGCTGTAATAATAAGTACTATATAATAAAAATATATGCATTATAAAAACAAGATGAAATGTTAGACTATTATGTAGAATGAATATTGGAAAAACAATAAAAGTTTAAAGAAAACAGGAAGATTTAACATAAAAACATCAGTAAAACAGATTGAACAACAAAGCTGATTAACTGGCTTGTATGTTCAAAAAACTTCAGGGAAGGTAAAATGTTAAAAACAGTTGACACACGTTAGTCAAATTAACCATACGCATTATCAAAACAATTTCATAAGCATGGTGAAATCTAGAATCTAAAAGAAAACTTTCAAAATAAATTACTGTAGGAATAAAAGAACAAATTATATCACAGTTTTGAAAAGCAGGAGGAATTAATACTCCCACTCAAAATAACTAGAATATGCTAAAATGTTTCAGTAGATAAGTAAACAATATGATTACAAAATGGAAAAAAAGGAAAATTCTGAAGAAAAATTTCATGAAATATCACTTCCTATAATTTGACCTAAGATTTGAGAAATAAGTTTATTCTAGTCATAACCAGCTTTCACTAATCTGATAAAAAGAACTTCTAAGACATGTTTACGAGAATATGAAATGCTATTAAAAGATCAAACTATTATATGGAGCAGTAATACCTTTACCAAAAGACAACAATAACTCAAATGAATCCAAAGTGTATCAATGCCATCCATCTGTATCATATCCGGTCCACTACCGCCATGTGTGGGGTCCAGGGCAGGAAAACAGAGACCTGTGGTCTACGGGTTACTTATCTTTTATTTCCACCCCTGACTCCCGAACACCCCAGCACACACATCTTGGCTCCATTCCAAGGCTGCCCCCCTGCCCCCACCACTAGTCAGCCCTGAAATAGCTGTCCCCTGGCCTGGCACAGTCTGCCCTCACAAGGAGGATCCCAGGGACGGTGCCTGCACAGGTTCAGGGCCACCTAAACACGGAACTCTGAGACCCTGGGTACCCAGACCAAAACCCAGAAAGGGAAGGCACTGTCTCTTACACAAGATGTGGCAGGGCCAGAGCCAGGCCAGAGCGGGAGCCTTCTAAGGCACAAACTCGGGGCAAAGACTCCACTTACCCAGGTCTAGTACCTACAATTGACATAACCTTAAAATTACCATTTGGCATAAAATCACCCTGACTAGAGTGAAAAAATAATGTCACAATTCACCACCAAAGTGAAAACACTGGGTTATCACAGAATCTATATGACAGTTAGTCAAATAATGAGAACACAGCAAAATGTAAAAGAGGTAATGCCAACTATAAACAAGCCATTCAATCCTCAGTCATACCCAATGGTGATAACAAAAGTCAGGCAGATGCTTACATGACGGCCTATGAACCCAAACTGATGCTAAAGAATTGGTTAGAGCTCATGTGACTGAATTAGGATAAAATAATAAGCTAGTCCTAAGGTCACAAGAGTGTCACACAATATATGAGGATCTGGCCTATAAACAGTGCAATGTCCAGTACAAACCATCTTAACAACAACGACAAAAGATATTACCAATAAAATCAACATAAATCACAGTTACAAAAAACTAAAATTAATTATCAACAAAGGACATATGAAAAACAAAAAAGATACTACTGAAAATGTAGAAGCTCTATAACCAGAAAGAAATAATATATCTCAGAAATTCAGTTTGACAACTTAGGAATTAAATGGTAAGCTTTAGGGGGAAAAAAATCTGTCCCTCAGCCTTGCCTAGAGAAAGGAATGCTTTCATCTACTGCCTGGGTCAAACATGAGAGCCAGATAAATCAATAAATAACTCATCAGAGCCTACCAAAAATGATCAGTTTCTGGCTCCATATTCTTTAAGAAAATCTTGAAATTCACAAGCAACTACCAATTCAAAATACTCAGCTAATGGTTCTCAACACTGGCTACATAGTAGGTCAGAATCACGAAGGGACCTTGTAAAATTACGCATCCCCGGGGCCCAGCCTAAAGAATCTGATCTGGAGGGAACCTAGGTACATTTTTTAAAATTCTCTAGACGAGTCTAAGATGTAGTCAAAAATCACTGTATGAAGCAAGGAGCACAGGCTCATGGTATCTACTTCCAAACCCCCATAACTTTGGGGCTAGTGTGGAAATACATACCCTATTTTAGAGACTGACAGTTCATAAAGAGAGGACAGGAGGAAACTATGAATGCTCACTAGTTCAAGAGCCAGCTCTAGGCAACAACAGGCAAACTGTTTCCCTTGCTACACATACATAGAGATAGATATTTACACATATCACTGTGTTTTGTATTTTACCTAAAATTCCATCAACTTGAAAGTCATTGCCCTTTAAACACTATGTGTAATTTCTGCTTCTAGGAAGATGGAGTAGATATACCTTATTCCATGCATTAAGTACAACTAAAAACCATGGACATTACAAATAAAACAAACCTACGGCTCTGAAAGGCAGAAAGAAAGCAGACCTGAGGGACCTCAGGGACCTGAGACCCAAGAAACATCAGCGGTGAGTTCCTGAGTTTTCTTTTTGCTTCATATACCCCACACTTGGAGCTGCAGAACCCAACAATCAGAGAAAGCCAATGGGTACAAACAAAAGGAGCCTCACAAAATCCTGCTCTCTCTAGGCAAAAAACAAGACTGTGTTCAAGTGATGGGGTGGGCTGGGCTAGGGAAGTTAAAGCACGAGGAAACAGACAAGCTAGGACATGAACGGAAAAAAAGTAAATAGCCTGAGGTTGAAGATCAGCTGAATTTTAGCCAAGCAAGTGAGAAGATGGAAAGATGGGAATTTAGAATTTAGAATCAAAACCTCCTGTGAAGACTGTTAAGATTGTAAATCAGCAGTTACTTCTCATTAACACAACAGGGAAACATGAAATAAAAGAAAACCAGACTAAATAGTCCTGGCTTTGTCACTCGCTAACAGTGTATCATTAGAGAAGTCAAACTGTCTGGGCCTTACTGCTAATTTGAGGATTACTGACCAACTACCTCTGGTTCCTTTACTCCCCTTTCCTTGTCCCTCCCACCATCGCCAAACACACAAGCCTTCATCATTATAGGTAAAGCAAAAGAAAGGTAACAAAGAAGGGCAAAGATCTGAAAAACAGGCAGATTTTCAAACTGACATTTGTCTTGAGCACCTTCCTAGTTCTCTTTTCTCTCTCCCAGTGCCACTTCTGCAAGCTCTAAAACCTCAACCCTGGTTGCTGGCTAATCTCCCAGAAAAAGCCCCAAATTCCATGTTTCTCTCTCCTTCCTAACCTTTCTTCTCTTTCTTCCACCCATCAAAACTTCTACTGTTGAGTGTATCTCAGTTTAATAATACAAAGGCAACCTGATTAAGCCATTTCATATTAAGACAATGATTAATAACTTTCTTACCTATGCATGAACCTCCCAAGGTGTTTTGCAAAAATTCAGGCAGAGTGGAAGAGGATAATTTAGGACAAGGAAATTTGCTTTTATCCCTTTTTTAAGGTTCTGAGGAGGAAACATAAGCATTTGTAGTCATTTTCCCACAAAGACCTCCTTTTAAGTACGCCTCCTTAGGGAGGAGCCCATCATTCCTCTAACTTTCCTTAGACAGACAATAAACCACAGAAAAAGACACCTAAAGCAGCTAAGAATGGCACTTTTTTTTAGAAGTGTAGGCCTAATGGTATGCAAAAGTAGGAGACTGAAGACAGCAGAATGATGATGTGAGGAAATGATCCTGAAAACATCAGCTCATACCAGGCTGCCAAGTTGAGGGCCTTCTATTAATAGAATCCTTCAGCCTTAGTAATTTCCTGTGAGAAGTGGAGAAAGAGGGCCTGCAATGTCAAGGCCTTGGAGAAGCCTTGCTATAAGGCGAGCAAATAGCAGTCATGGACAGAACACATGAAAAAGTGACTATAGGGAGAGATGCCATTAAATAAGAGAAAAAGTATCACTGAAGAAGAGAAACTCACTCCCTACCACCAAAAAAAAAAAAAAAAAAGCCCTCCCCCCCCCACACCCACTAAATACTTAAGAGCAGGAATCAACAAAATTTTGGCTCATGTGTCAAATTTGGCTAGCCATTTTGGAGAATAAAGTTTTACTGGAACACAGCCATGTTCATTCTTTTATATACCATCTGTGGCTGCAGAGTTGAATGTTTCAATTACAATGGCAGAGTTCAGTGGTTACAACAGAGACCATATACCTTGCAAAAACTAAAATATTTACTATCTGGCCCTACACAGAAAAAAAGGTCCTGCCTGTGGGGGCTGGCAGGTAAGATGAGGACTGATATGAGGACACTGAATTTGGTAATAAATGATCCCTGATAAATATGAAGAAACAAATTTAAATAATTCAAAAGAAAGTGCATGTATTTAATAAAGTAGAGGCAATGAATGTAAGCTATTCTTTGAAGCAGTTTAGCAACTAGGAAAGCACAAAGCCCACATGAGAGCCTGTGGAGAAAAAGAGATATCCTTGCTCTCACCAACGCTGCTCCTCCCGAAGTCCCTCTCTCTCTTTCATCACCACCCGCACAGTCTCCCAAACAAGAAACTTCAGTCATTTTGGTCACCAAATCCAAGTGATTCTAGGTCCAAATATCTTTTGTATCCTCAGTTCCAGCGCAATGATTAGTACACAGCAGGTTCTCAATAAATATTTTTTGAATAAAAGAATGTCAGCATACAGAATGTAGAAGGAAAAGATGGAGAAGAAAATAGAAAAAGATTACGCCCAGCTCTACTCCTGAATGATTATGTGACTTGGACTCAAGTCTTAAGAGTCTTCAACAAAAAAACAAAGGTGACAATAATGTTATTTTGTTATTTTTTTCCCATGCAGGCAATCTTTATTATAGCAGTATTCCCATATTCACATCTAGTACACAGAACATTTTTGCCTTTTTATAATATAGAATTTTTAAATAACTTTACACAGAAATTTCTTCAATCCCAATTTCAGCTATCTTTTTTAATTTAATTCTTCATGCTGTCTAACCAAACTGAACAATGTTTTCAAATGTACAAATTTATATGAGAATATTCCAAAGCACAGATGAAGAGACCAATTTCATTTAGTAGCTATTGTATAACAGCTTAATTGAGACATAATTCACATACCATACAAAATGCAAAATATACCCAGAATCTGACCACCTCTCAATACCTCTACCTTTGCCACCCTGGCCTAAGCCACCATCATTTCAGCTGGACTGCTAAAGAAGTAACCTCTTCACTATTCACCTTGCTTCCATCATTGCCCTGTTACAATCCCTTCTCAACAAAGAAGAGTATGTCCTTTAAATGATATGTCAGACCATATCGGTCCTCTGCAAAAAGCCTTCAATGGTTTCCTGTCTCACTCAGAGTAAGAGTTAAAGACTCACCATGGCTTATTAAGGCTCTAACTTATGTGATGGTCCTCTGCTGTCTGACTTCATCTCCTGCTTCTCTCCCCTTCATACCCAGATCCAGCCACATAAACCTCCTTGCTGTTCCTTAAACACCAAACACACTGAAATACCAGTTTCCTCTGATTAGAGCACTCTTTTGTTAGAAATTTATATGGCTCACGTACTTATCTTCTATAGATCTCTACTAAAAGTCAACTTGTCAAACAGGCCTTTCTTAACCATCCTATATATGTTATCTAACATTCTCTCATTCTGTATTCCTCTTATCCTGCTTCATTTTTCTTTCTTTTATTGAATTTACTGGGATGAGGACCTTTAATGGAGGCTACATCAGAGGCTGCACAGTTGCCCGAGTAGAGGCTGCAGCAGCCTGTGGTTACTACAGCCACTGTGCTGCCAGGATTCGAGCCACAGGGACACAGTGGGCAAGTGGCCACCGAGGATCCTGTTCAAGATGGGGTGGCTTCCCAAGCCACCTCTGGAGCCAGGAAATTTAAGCAGAGAGAATGCTTGCCTAGCAGGCCCCCTGCAGAGCGGAAGGGCAATGAGCTGAAAAACTCAGGCGCGGGGAGAGGAGCGGTCTATTCAAAGCAAACAGCCTTTCCCGAAGGGGTCTTAATTTTAATTTTAAAAATATAAATAAAACAAAAATAAATAAATTTATTGGAATGACACTGGTTAATAAAATCATATAGGTTTCAAGTGTACAATTCTATAATACATTATTTGTATATTGTATCGTGTGTTTACCACCCGAAGTCAAATTCCTTCCGTCAAAATATATTTGACCCTGTTCCCCTTTACTACCACTCCCTCACCTCCTTCCCCCTGGTAACCACCATATTGTTGTCTGTGTCTAAGAGTTTTTGTTTGTTTGTCTTATTTGTTCATTTGTTTTCAGTTTTATATCCCACAATATGAATGAAATCACATGGTTTTTTACTTATTCCATCTGACTTACTTCACTTAGCATGATATTCTCAAAATCCATCCATGTTACCACAAATGGCAGTATTTCATCAACAAAACAGAACGGCAACCAGCCAATGGGAGAAGACATTTGCAAACAACACCTCTGATAAAAGGTTAATATCCTGCTTTATTTTTCTTGCATACCAGTTTTCAACACCTAATTAGTTCTAGCTTTTTGTGTATAATTTATTCTCTCCCTCACTATAACATAAACACCTAAAATGTTGAAACCTTATTTCATTTGCTGCTATATCCCAGTGCCTAAAATGGTATCAGAGCGGTCACTGAATAAATATGGGATGAATTAATGTATAACAACCTTCATTTCTCTTAGCCTCACTAAGATTTTCAATTTCTAAAAGGAGAGATTTATATGTAATGACCCCCAAGATACCTGTACAGCAAAGAGGCAGACCTGAATAGCTAATGGTAAGGTATAAAAATGTAAGCTGGCCTTCTCAGAAAAGAAGGAAGACTTGACAGTAAATGATTAACTATCATAAGAATAAAGTATATATGAAAGGTACCTCCAAATAAACATGTGAAAAACTTTATAATAAAACTATATAATTAAGCACAGAGAACAAGAGTATCCTGCCAAGATTTGCTATCATTGGCAAAAATCCATATTAAACTCAGCTTCCCCAATTCCAGATACAAATGGAATTGTGAATTTGGCAAATCACTGGAGAGAAAGACTGAAGTACAATCTGGGTTCACATTAAAGTTACCTCATTCTTCTCAACTTAGATCTGACCCAGAGGAAAATTTTTAACAGATTGTGTTGGACTAGTGCCATACTATACTCAGTAAAGTTCAAAATTAGCATTTTAGATGCTAACCTAAAGGATTTCTATTTTGTTTCCCTAAAACTAAAGTGGACTAAAAATAAAACATGATGAATTATGAGCATAAAATGGATTATTTAAAGAAACATCTTGTCAAAGAAAAAGAAAATTGTAACACCAGTCCTTCCCTCTTATTTCTTTTGATTTCATTCATGCAGTGTCTCACCCAGGCTGAACACATGGTAGCACTCAAGCTGTTAACTGATAAAAGAGAGCTAATGCTCTTCCTTCCTTTCAAGCTTTTTCCAAACTTAGTGATATACAATATAGACATGTCCATTTCAACCTTCCTAGTTATTAAAAAATGCAAATAAAATTTATGTACTCAAAATATTTACATATATACACTAACCACTTACTTTATACCTACTATGTCACAAAGTATTGTATTACACATGGAAGATAAAAGACAGAAGTTACACATGCCCATCTCAATAAATTCATAATCTGATAAAAAAGAGTCAGGCAAGCTACAATAGAGTATGATCAATTTTACAATCTTGGGGTGCACAGAGTGCTAAGGGAGCCCAGAGGAAAAGTTCCCAGGTTAGACTGTGTAGAAAAAAGATGGGAGAAAATGCAGGCAGAGAGAAGTGACACCGAGCAGAGGGCAGCAGTAAGAGCCTGAACTACCTGCGAGTGCTGGTACGGCTAAAGGAATGGGGATGTTACACGAAGGTGGAGGTAGGCAGAGGCCAAGGCTTTGTATAGCATCCTTAAAAATTTGGTTCTTAACTTAGAGACAAATGAAAAAAAAAGCTTTTTAATTGGATGATTTTAAGTTAGAAAGTAACATGACGTGTTTCATTTTAAAATGATCAATCTAGTAATATTCTGAGGGATAGTTTCAAAAGGAAGGGGATGGAAATGAATACTCTTAGAACAGTTATGAGACTGTAGAAATCCACACAAAAAATTATGAGGTCTCAAATAAGGAAATAAAGAAATAAAGAAAAAATAAACATCAAAAAAAGATAAAATGGGAAGAAGGGTATATGATATGTTTGAGAGATAGTAAGGATGTAACATGGGAAGTGGTGAATGAGAAACTGAATTAGTTCAGGGGCAGAGGAGCTGGGCAGGAAGGAAAAGTAATTGCAAGAAATTCAGGAGGCAGCATCCCTACGACTTGATGATTGATTAATGGTAAAGATTGGACAGAGGATGCTCTCCAGATTTTCAACCTGGCAACTGGTTGGAGAGCAGTGCCATCAACCAAGACAGAAAATACAAAGGTAAAACAAGTCTGATGAAAAAAATGTGAAACCAGATTTGAACATACAGGATTTGAGGTGTCTAATGACAGCAGAGAAAAGATAATTATCTAAGCAGATAACCAGAAATGAATCTAGAGCTCGAGACAGATAAAAGAAAAGCCGGGAGAGATATCCTAGAAGTCAAATGAAGAAAGAGATTTAAAGAGAAGAAAATGGTTTCCAATGCCAAATAGAATAAAACTGTGAACAATTTTAGTAGAGTGGTGAGGAAGAAACAGCCAAAGTCTGTTCAAGGGGAAAAGTGAGGAAATTGAGGCAGCAAGTATCCATTAGTCTTTTTATACATGTCTCTGAACGGAAGGTGTGAGTCAGGGCAGCAAGAGCAGTATGAACCCAAAGGAAACGTTTGTTTAGTTCTTTAAATGAGAAGAACCTGAGCCTGTAATGGTCTGTAACAGAGAGGAAGGAAGCGATGGGGAGAGGATGGAAGAGAAGGGAAGGAGCGTGCCCTTGTACTAAAACCAGAACAGAGAGAAATGAGCCCTTACAGTTTAGGCACATAATATAGCCTTTTAACCAATATTTTTTAAATGATAAACAGCCTGTGCTTAAGCTGTCTTAGCACTATTTTAAAATATTTTGTTATATAATTCTTGATGTATTTACATATTACATATAGTGATAATTATTGTTGTTAGTATTATAGCTATTCTGTATGGCAAGTACTAAGTACCTTTACAAAAATTATTTCTTTTAATCCTCACAAAAACACAATGAGGGATTATTACTCTGTTTTATAAATCAGAAACAGAGGCACAGTGAGGTTAAATAGCTTGCCCCTGAATATTCAGCAAATAAAGAACAGAGTTGGAAAATGAATCCGAAAGTGTAGCTCCAAAGCTGATGTTCTTGACCATCAAGCTGTATTGCTTCTCTAGAATAAACACAGAATACTTCTGGTTCACTAAATTAAAGACAATATATTTTCTATCAGAAATGATTTCTGATTTTAGAATAGAAGTAGGAGAAATCTGGAGTTTACTGACCAGAAACTTGGTAAACTACTTTTGATATATTAAATAAGGAAGCTAGATAATTAACAGAATATCATTAAGACATCTTACCCTTTACTTAACACCACTAAACAGTTTTTCTTCCCTGCATAAACATACACATATAACAATGGATCTTAAATTTTACCATGTATCAGGATTCCTTGGAGGGCTTTTTAAAAGGCAGAGTGCTGAACCTCACCCAGAGAGTTTCAGATTCAATAGGCCTGAAACAGGGCCCAAGAAGCTGTATTTGTAACAAGTGCTCAGGAGATACTGATGCTGCTGGTCTAGGGACCACACCTTGAAAACTACTACCTTATGGTAACTCAGTAAGAATTAAGTGAGAGAAATATAAAAGCACATAGCACAGGGCCAGCAATAAGTGCTGTCTACAGTTACCATTTGGTACTTCGGACACCTTATGTAACTAAGAAATACAACGATGATCATAACCAGTATCTGCATAATTCTTAGATTTTTATAGCAATTTTACTCAAAGACAATACAAAATCAACAATTTTGACACATTTTAAGATCACAATAATCTGCCTGCCAGCTCTGTCTGCCTCTGGTGTCTTTGCTCCACACTGCTTGCCAAACAGCCTTTCTAAAATGTAAATCTGCCTATCATCCCCTACTTCAAACCAATTTTTCCCCTTAAATTTCAAAATAAAGTACAAACTCCTTGGCATGGCTACAGATAGAGCCCTTTGCCCATGAGCCATAGTCTAACTACTCATCTTTCAATACGTTTTTAGAACATTACCTATTCTTTGAAGGGTTCCCTAATACTACTGTCTCTAATAAAGCTACTCAGTCCTTCCATGATTCCAAAGCACCTCTAAAACAATAAGAGAGAAAACAATGATAAAATATCAATCAACATTTGTGGGATATTTCCCAAGGATTTTACATTAATTATTTCATTTAATCCTCATAACAACTCAGGATGAAGACTATAATTATTCTCAGTTTACATGTGGAAAAACATGATAGAGAGAGGTCAAGTTTGCCATAAGTGATAAAACCAGCAAATACAAAAGCCAAAATTCTACTAAGAGCCAGGCAATTACACTGTACTAACACTTACCAAATAGCTTAGTACTTGAGTGTTGTTTAGATAATAGATTTTTTAATTAAACGCTAATACAAATAATTGTCTCATCCATTTTTACATTATTTAACTAATATTTGTTGTCTATTATATGCCAGGCATTGTGTTGGGCACTGAAGAACACCAGATAAAAAAGGGGAGTCCCATGCCTACTCCCTTGACACGGGCAATCTAGTGGGGAAGACAGACATTAAATAAACACACAAAAAAATCACAAATATTTCAAAAATATTTGAGAAAAAAATGTACAAGGGTCTCTGAAACTATAAAAGGAAGACCTAACCTGCTTATAATTTTTTTTCTTTACCTTCAATCTCCTGATACAACAGTGTAGGTTATGTAGGATATGAATTTCAGAATGCCAAATAGCTCCATTTTATGACACTTTAATCAAATTAAGTGATTAAATTATAAGATCAAAGTCACATAGTTAAAATGTTAAATATTATTTAAAATGACATTTAAAATCTTTAGTTCTTCGTTCTCTTGATAAATGTAGCTATTGCCTCTCTGAAACAGAATGTAATAAATATAAACTAGAAAAAAGTAATTAAATGGTATTTGAAAGGGCACTACAATATTAGTCATGATAAAAGTAAAATAATGTGCCAAGTTTCTGACAATCCTAGTGGTTGCAGGAAAGTACTTTCTTTTTGGGCAATGCTAACTTTCTAAGATTAAAGAGGAATTGGATCCATGACTTAATATACTTCATTTGTAACATTAAAATTTTTTTTCACAGCAAATTTCTAAGAGAAACTAATATTTTTTATAGAAGAAAAATGCTTAAAAGTCCAAATACTGATCTTACAAAGAGACATGAAGGGTAAAATCAAGTATGAACCAGGTCTGGATCCCGTATCTTCAGTTTCTATTTATCAAACAGAAAAATCTTTCCAACTTTCTCCTTTCCTGTATAAGACCAAAACTATGCGATATTCTGTTTGTATTACAATTACACTAATTCAATGCAGGTCACTTGCTTTTTACTGAGTCCAGATGACATTCAGTAAACTAAACATGGGCCAATTAGAGAGGGAAATGAAGGGAAGGGAAGAGAAGGGAAGGGAAGGGAAAGGAGAAGGGAAGGAAGAAGGGAAGGGACAAGGGAAGGCAGTAGGGAAGGGAGAGTGAGGAGGGGAGGGGAGGGAGGGGGGAAGGGAGAAGGAAAGGGCCTGAACTTCATGCTGGCTAACACCGACACTACGCTACATTAAGGACGGACGGTTTTCATCCCTTTCAGACTTCTCACATTTGGAATTCTAATTTAAGTACATTTTCTGGTGAAAGTGAGGACAGAACAAATACTGGTTTTCCCGTTCGACTCAAATGTTTTATAATGGAGGTACTAACATGGAATCTGCATATTGTCTAATCTAAAAATGTATGACTTTTAAAATCAATTGTTTTTTATTTATCACAGTTATAAGTTAGTAAATAAAACTTGACTTAGCTGACACACACATGCAAAAATGATGCTCCAAGGCTATGGACTTTCAACATCAATATTTGTAATCTTAAATCAACCTAAACAACTACATAATTTGACACATGACAAACTGGGTAATAGAAAGAAATATTTATAACCGAAGAAGCAATAATTTTTAATACCTTATCAGGAGTTGGCACTCAACATTTTCTTATAATCTATTATGTAAAGAAACAGTTTACTATTCCTTTTAAATTCTGTTCACTTATATATATATTAGTTAAAAAAATAAAAAGCTTTAAGGTCCTAGCTAGGTGGCCCAGTGGTTAAAGCAGTGCCCCCACACCAAAGGGTTGCGGGTTCAATCCCCAGTCAAGGTACATACCTAGACTGAGGATTCGATCCCTGGTTGATATCTCTCTCTCCTTCTCTCAGATCAACAAACATATCCTCAGGTGAGGATCAAAAAATAAATAAAAACCTTCGAAAAGTCATAATGTAAGTTAAAACTTACATAAAATCATAGTTTTAAATCAGATTGCACTCCTACAAAAACTACATTAATTCTTCACTACATTTACATTTGATCAAGAGTTGGCATTTTAAATTAAAAACTATTCATTCTTATTACAAAAATATAAGTCTCTAAATGTTTAAATTAGTCTGATTTTTAAAATTTTATTTATTTTTAGCTGATTTTTTTAACTTGTATAAATTTAGCTGAAGAATATTATGTTCCTACAAGTGTTCATGAATACGAAGATATAGTAACAGAGATGGAAATTATTTACTCTGAAAACTCTAACTGCGTGACTGTTAAATCACTTACATACGGCCAAATTATCTACAAGGAAGCAGGGAGGTCCTGAAATTGTGTACTCATATCCATTTTCAACTACTGCACAGGTGACACAATCAATCAAGTCAGTACTGAAACAGAATGGGAATAGAAGGTGCTTGGTGAGTGAAGGTGACTTCTTAGACAAAAATGAAAAAATAGACTACCACCATCTCGTTTTAAAAAGTAGCCAACAGCTATAGATTAAAGGGTATTTTTTACTCTGTGGTATTCAGTCATGTGGGTCCACCTTTGAATACTATCTACATTCAATATATTCTATATATCAATATAGAATTATAGAAATATATATCAATATAGAATATATAGAAATATATATCAATATCAATATATTCTATATATTGATATTCAATATATAGAATAATGAAGAAAAATCCCATATCTACATATAAAATAATTCAGTAATAACAAATCCCCCAATAAAGTTTCTATAACAAAGTTGATATTCTCTGCAGAGGTTAGCTGGTGGTTAAGGAGGAAGAAACAGCGGTACTATCTCTGGCACAGAACTATGAAAGCCAGGCAAGGGACTAAGCCCACCCAAGGGAAGAAAGAGCTCAGTCAAATGGTGGGCACTCTGTTGGGAGAGGAGGCGTGCATGGGCCCATGTACAGGTTAATGAAGCGGTAGCCAACCAGTACAATTAAGAAGGATCGGGAAGTCCATCCTACTTACCAAAATAAGCGTGAGAAAAGAAAGCCTGAAATGAACTACATGAAAAGAGATTTATATCCTAGAACACATCTTTAAAGTTCCTACCTTTTTTAAACTCTTGACAATAGAGTATGTTATCAAAAATTTCAACATAAGTTTTCCTATTCTAAAGAAATGAGATGTTAAGTGCCTTGGAGTATAAACACAAAATAAGTCTATAATGTTTATTCATTCCCTTGGTGTCAGTAAGCCAATTCTACATATTACCCACACACAAAAAATAACAATACATCTATAAGCAAACCTAGATCACATAAACTTTTCTGCATATGGAATTCGCTGTAAACCAAAACTCCTAAATGCTCTTTATACCACAGATGTTAATTCATGTCTCTGCTCAGGCCCGACATCCCTGCCTAACCTCATTCATTGGGAGAAGGGTGGGAGAATATTCAAACCTAATTTATGTTTAATCTTATCTTCTTGGATTCAACATATTGCTTCATCCTGCAAGATTTTCTATATCCTGGTTCTGCCCTTTAATAATATTTACTATCCTTCCTTTCTTCTGTAAGTTTGAAAACCATGCTTTCCTTATCTTAAGTCATTTATTTAAAAAAAATGTTCAACCTCTGAAAGAAACAATTAGAAACTCAATAGCTTGTATCATGTGTCTAATTATGACAGGTGAGGAAAAGATTTCATCGTAACGCAGCATATTATGAACTAAGCTTGAGAAACTGGTTAAAGGCTGGCACCGAGGCAACAGAGTAGTAGTTTAAGCAAAGTAGTAGCAGCAGGCATCTACTGCTATGGCTACTCAAATTAAGAACAAGAAATTAGGATAATCAAGAAGCACGGGGGTAGAGGAAAACAATAACAGAGAGAGAGAGAAAGCAGTGACCTTAAGAGTGTGAAAACAGCCTGATTTTTTCTGATTAGAAAACCAGTATGGATAAATTAGGCAAGACACGGCTGTACTTTCAATCGGAACATTTTACACTTTATCAAATAGCCAAAACAGCTGAACATGAAGCGCAGAATGGGCAGGGGGAAAATGTCAGTTTCACTCAAATATTTGTAGGAGAGTCCTCGCTCATCATTAAATCAATAAGCACTATTCCCCAAACCCTGGAAATAATATACAATGAAATACTGGTTGTGTAAAAATCTTAAAGTAGTGTAGGAGTTTCTCCTTAAACATGGAAAATAAGTTCCAAGACCCCCAGCAGATGCCTGCAGCCTCAGATAGTCCCACCCCCTAAACAGCAGGCTCTTGACCAACACAGGTCTAAACTGCACGGGTCAACCTATACATGTATTTTTCCAAGAAGTGCCTGTATTGTTTTCAATTTGTGGTTGGGAGTCCAAGGATGTGGAGGGCCAACTGTATGCATTCATATACAACCTTTTACACAGGAGACTTGACTATCCACGGACTTCTGATATCTGCTGGGGTCCCGGAACCCATCCCCCACAGATGAGAAACAACTATAGTAAAGTTTTGGGGGACTCAAAGTTGTACATGGGTTTTAGGTTATGCAGGGCATTGGTGCTGCTGATTTCCATGTTGTTCAAGGGTCAGCTACACACACTATGTTTTCCCCACACACACCTGGGATAAAGTTTAATTTATACAGTTAGGCACGGTAAGAGATTAACAACAACAACTAATAATAAAATAGAATGATACACTGTGACAAAAGTTATGTGAATATGGTGTGTCTGTTGTTCCTCTCTTCACCCCCTCACAGAGTGGACAAAGGGGTTCACATCCCTGGTGGGGCAAGGTTTCAAGGTAGTTCTATAATCTAGTGAAAAAAATGTAATATAAATAAATAATATTTAATGATGCACTAATGAAGAGTTTCTAGTATCCATTTCTACAAATTTAGATTTATCTCGATATTTTTAATACCATTCTTCCTATGAAAATATTATCTGCCACATTTTCATTATTGCCAATAAATAACATTATAATTTACCACCTGCACTTATTATTATTAAAGTGTCATATTAAAGATCCCAAATCACTTCCTTGAAAGGAATATCCAATATAATTTCCTTCAGTTAATTATTCTGGGTCAACTGTTCATGTTTCCTGCTCTATAAACACACTACACCTAACAAATTCCTATATAAACACAGTATTAAAATTATCAAGCTTTTATTCTCAGAAAGAAAACATATGTGCTCCAATAAAGCTTAACCATAAAATCTAGCTCATTGAAAAAAACATGAAACAAAAAGGATAATTAAACTTTTACCAATCTTAGATATTTAAGAATACTATAAACTTTAGTTTCATGACTTTCCAAATACATTTCCTCACTTCTTCACTTACTACTTTAACTTTGTAGTTTACAATTCACAAGTTTCCCAGCATGCCACCTTTCCACAGGAAGGATTCCCCTTACTAGTGACTACTAGCACAGAATGTTTATGCATTGCTTAATCATAGGTGGTTACTGGGTTTGTAAAACATATAGGTCTTTATGTCCATTTTTCTCTCCTGCTTACTGACTTTTGACCATTTCACTGTTTATTAAGCTAAAGATCCAAACTGGGTAAGTTCCTGTCCTCCAAAACTGGAGCTACACTAAAGTCAAAATGCCAGCTGACGGCAAGTTCTGCTGGAGCTCATCAACTAACTGAAGCATCGATTCTAGGCCACTCCGCCGAATCTGACCTCATCTACTACCAGAAGAATAGTCTTAAATATTAAAGGTTCTATCTTTGGTACAAGATTCGTTTGTTCAACAAATATTTATTGAGTAAGTATCATGTGCCAAGCACTATTATAGTATTTAACATACATTAGTGGATGAAAAAAATAAAAAGTTCCTGTCTCATGGAGCTTACACTAGTGCTACCGATTTACCATCCCTGGGCTCCACACCAAGAACACAACGATGAGGATGCTGTCCCTTCCTTAAAGAACATTTCAATCTAATTATGGAAACAACAAATCCCCAATACAATTTATCATATAATGCTAAAATACAAAAACATAAATGGTAGCAAAGACATACACAAAGTGCCATGGGAGTAGAGAAGACACCACTGTGCAGAAGTTACTGAGTAAACTACCATAAAGACTACCACACTCTGCCTACACCAACCAAATACAGGCATTCCATCTGGAGAACAGGAATCCCCAAGACATGAACAAAATTTTACAACTCTAGGTATGATATCTCTTCCAGAGGTTAATCAAAATGCTGCTTTACCTCATCTTCATAATCTATGTCCCACTAGCATCTTCAATAGTAAATGAAAACAGTAAGAAAACTCAAGTACCTCCATTTGCCAACTGTTAGTTGCCAAAAAAAATAGGTTGTCTCAGAATGACAACTGAAACAGTTAACCTCTGTAAAATTTATACATTATCTGTAGGCCTCAATAATCCATACCATATCCATATGAAGATATTAGTTATAATTTATTATGTGCCTCCAGCAAAACACAAACCACTAGACCCTTTACATACATTAGTTCTAAGGCTTAAATCTCCGCAAGGTAGGTATTGTTATTCCCCAATTTCTAAGATAAGAAAACTGAGGGTCAGAGAGATTCTGTAATTACTTGTGGCGGTACAGAGCTGAACTGGAGCATAAACCAGATCTGTCTGAACACAGAATCAGGGACCTGAACAGGATATCAGGTATTTTTCATTATATTTTCACAGCCTCTTTCTCCCACAGAAAGACTAATATAGAGAAATAGTAATTCCTCTTCCATGATTACTTTGAACAGTTCTACATATTAATATGAATGTAAACTAATCTAAAACAGTTTACGTCCCCGGAAAAATCACGACTGCGTGAGATCAACAAGAGGAGGAAAGAGAGAGAACAAAATTTCAATTATGTTATCCAAAATTGTCTTTTTTCCATTTACAATGTACATTCAATAAAATTTTGTATTAGTTTCAAGTGTAGAGCACAGTGGTTAGAAAATCATATACTTTATAAAGTGGTTCCACTGATAATTTCAGGTACCTACCTGGTACCAGACATAGTTATTACAATATTATTGACTATATGCCCTATGCTGTACTTTACATCCCCATGACATTTTCTGACTACCAATTTGTACTTCTTAATCCTTTCACCTTTTTCACTCAGCCCCCCAACCCCTTCCCCTCTGGCAACCATCAGTCTGATCTAGTTATCTATCTATGTTTCTATTTCACTTTTACTTTTATTTGCTCTTAGACTACACAGGTAAGTGAAATCACATGGCATCTGGCTTTCTCTGACTGACTTACTTCATACTACCCTTTAGCTCCATCCATACTGTAGAAAATGGGAAGATTTCATTCTTTTTTACAGCCGAGTAGTATTCTTATACACAGGTCTGTCCAGAAGATATCCAGCCATGTAATATGAAACATAGAGACATTTACTGAAGATGATAACAGGACACAGGAGAGCTTATACATGCGATAATGACACCTCAGTCCCCTTCAAAGTAGGCACCTTGGGACCTCACACAGTTCTCCCAGTCACCATCAGCTGCCCCTGTGTATTTTTGTGAATCTCATCAACACCCAGAGATTTGGTCTGAAATCTCTTCCCTTTCAAAGGTGATTTTAGTTTTGGGAAAAGCCAGCAGTTGTAGGGTGTCAAATCTGGGCTGTAGGGGGTGCTGAGTCACCTGGGTGATTTGATGTTTCACTAAAAAAAACTCTGCAAGAGACATGATGCATGATCGGACCCATTCTCGTGATGAAGCTGCCAATCACCAGCTGCCCATAGCTGCGGCCTTCTGAATCATCCAAATAGTTTCCGCGGAAGAATGTTCAAGCTTAACGTAAAATTGCACACAGATTTGTTGCTCTACTCACTCAGTCATTTTGAAAGCAATGGCCATGCAGTACACATGCTCACTCAGCAGCATCTACCACCCCCACTGACTAGTACAGTGAGGTCATCAATATTCATGCACGCACATTCCAGTTCACTCTCCATGGCTGCCAGGTTACATCGATGTCATGCAAATTGTTCTTGTTATATTAACAATGGCTCAACTTTTTCCAGACAAATATATATCTGAGAATATATATATTCTCCAAACTTTTTTTATCCACTTGTTGACTGATGGGCAACTGGGTAGCTTCCATAGCTTGGCTACTGTAAAAGCACTAGAATGAAAACAGGGGTGAATGTATATTCTTTCAAATTAGTGTTTTGGGTTTCTTGGGATACATACCCAGGAGTGGAATCACTGGGTCATAAGGCAGATCCATTTTTAATTTTTTGAGGATACTCCATACTGTCTTCCATAGTGGCTGCACCAATCCACATTTCCACCAACAGTGCTTGAGGGTTCCCCTTTCACCACATCCTCACCTGCACCTGTTGTTTGTTTATTTACTGATGAGAGTCATTGTGACAGGCATGAGGTGGTATCGCGCTGTAGTTTTAATTTGCATCTCTCTGATGATTAGTGACGTTAAGCAACTTTTCATATGTCTATTGCCCATCTGTATGTCTTGTTTGGAGAACTGTCTATTCAGGTCCTCTGTTTTTTAATTGTGCTTTTTTTTTTTTTTGGTGTTGTAGAAGTTCTTTATAAATTTTGTATTTTAACCCCTTATTGGATGTATCATTGGTGAGTATCTTCTCCCATTCAGAAGGCTGTCTTTTCATTTTGTTGACGGTTTCCTTTGCTTTCAAAAACTTTTTAGTTTGATGTAGTCCCATTTGTTTATTTTTCTTTGGTTTCCCTTGCCCTAGGAGACATATCAGAAAAAATATTGCTAAGAGAATTGTCAGAGATTTTACTGCCAATGTTTTCTTCTAAGAGTTTTATGGTTCCATGTCTTACATTTAAGTCTTTAATCCATTCTGAGTTTATTCTTATATATGGTATAAGAGGATGGTTTCTTTTTTTTTTTTGTATGTATCTGTCCAATTTTCCCAACACCATTTACTGAATAGACTGTCTTTACCACAATGTAGGTTCTTGCCTCCTTTGTCATATACTAATTTACCATATAAGCTTCTTCCACATTCTTTTTTCTGTTCTATTCATCTATGTGTCTGTTTTCAGGCCAGTCCCATACTGTTTTGATTACTATAGCCTTATAGTATAGTTTGGTATCAGACAGCATGATACCTATGACTTTGATCTTCTTTCTTCAGGCTGCTGTGGCTGTTCTGGGTCTTTTGTGATACCATACAAATTTTTGGATTGTTTGTTCTGGTTCTGTGAAAAATGCCATTGGTATTTTCATAAGAATTGCATTAAATCTATAGGGTTTTCTGGGTAGCATGGACATTTTAACTATGTAAATACTTCCTATCCATGAACACATTATATGCTTCCATACATTTGTATCTTTGTTTTTACTCAGTGTCTTATAATTTTCCAAGGGCAGGTCTTTTACCTCTTTGCTTAAATTTACTCCTAGGTATTGTTATTTTTTTATGAAATTGTAAATAGGATTGTTTTCTCAGTTCCCCTTTCTGATAGTTTATTATTGGGTCCTCTTTCTTTTTTTCTTGATGAGTGTGGTTAAAGGTTTATCAATCTCATTTATCCTTTCAAAGAACCAGCTCTTGATTTCATTAATCTTTTGTATTGTTCTTTTAGGTTCTATTTTGATTATTTCCACTCTGATCTTTATTATTTCCTCCCTTCTACTCACTTGGGGCCTTGTTTCTTGTTCTTTTTCTAGTTCCTTTAGGTATAAGGTTAGATTGTTTATTTGAGATTTTTCTTGTTTCTTTTAAGGTTTTATCTATTTATTTATTTTAAAGAGAGGGCAAAGGAGAAAGACAAGGAGAGAAACATCAATCAGCTGCCTCTTGTACACACCCCCTCCAGGAACTGAACCTGCAACCCAAGCACATGCCCTGACTGGGAATCAAACTGATGGCCTTTTGTTTTGCAGAATGACACCCAACAAACTGAGCCACACCAGTCAATGCAAGGTTTTTCTTGTTTCTTGAGGTAGGTTCATATGCTATAAATCTTCCTTTCGGGACTTCTTTTACTATGGCCAATAAATTTTCTGCTTTTGTGATTTTATTTTCATTTGTCTCAGAGTATCCTTTGATTTCTTCCTTGGTCCCACTGTCAACCCATTCATTGTTCAGTGACATGTTATTTAGCCCCCATTTGTTTGTGTGTTTTTCAGTTTTTTCCTTGTAATTGACTTCTAGGTTCTTGTCATTATGGTCTGAGAACATGCTTGATATGTCAATCTTCTAAATTTACCTAGACATGTTTTATGTCCAAACAGGTAGTCTATCTCAGAAAATGTTCCATGTGCACTTGGAAAAAATGTATATTCTGGTACTTTGAAAAGAAATACTCTGAGAATATTAATTAAATCCACCTGGTCTAGTGTGTCATTTAAGGCAACTGTTTTCTTTTTGATTTTCTGTCTGGAAGATCTATCCACTGTCAGTGGGGTGTTAAAATCCCTCACTATGATTGTGTTACTGTCGCTTTCTCTCTGTATGTCCATCAAGGTTTGCTTTATAAATGTAGGTGTTCCTATGTTTGGTGCATAAATGTGTACAACAGTTATATCCTCTACTGGATTGATCCCTTTATCAATATGTAATGTCCTTTTCGTGTTTTATTAAAGCCATTGTTTTAAGGTCTATTTTGTCTGATATAAGTATTGTTACCCCAGCTTTTTTTACATTTCCATTTGCATGGAATATCTTTTTCCAAGCCTTTACCTTCAGTCTGTCTGTCTTTCATTCTGAGGTGGGTCTCCTGTAAACATCATATACATGAGTCTTGTTTTCTTATCCATTTAGATACCCCATGTCTTTTGATTGACGCTTTTAAGCCATGTACATTTAAAGTGATTCTTGATAGGTATGTGTTTATTGCCACTTTATTCTTTGTAATTATGTTCCTTTTTCTCTTCTTAAAAATGTCCCTGTAACATTTCTTGTAATACTGGTTTAGTGGTAATGAACTCATTTATCTTTATCCTGTCTAGGAAGCTCTTTATTTCTCCTTCAATTTCAAATGGTAGCCTTGCTGGGTAGAGTAGTCTTATTTGTAGGTCCTTGCTTTTCATTACTCTTAATATTTCATGCCAAATCCTTCTGGCCTGAAGAGTTTCTATTCAGGAATCAGCTGACAGTCTTATGGGAGCTCCCTTGTAGGTAACTAACTTTCTCTAACTGTTTTTAAGATTCTCTGTCTTTAAACTGCCATTTTAATTAATGGGTTGGAAAAAGATACTCCATGCAAATAATGTGTCTTGATATGGGCCTCTTTGGGTGCATCTCGTGATGACTCCATGCTTCATGGATTTGTGTGTATTTTTCCTTTACCCAGTTAGGAAACCTTTCCATCATTACTTCTTCAAATGCGTTCTTAATCCCTTGCTGTCTCTGTTCTCCTTCTGGTACCCCTATGAATGCAGAGGTTGTCCCAGAGGTCCATTCAACTATCTTCATTTTCTTTCATTCTTTTTTCTTTTTGCTCCTCCAATTGGGTGTTTTATGCTCCCTTGTCTTCCAAATTGCTGATTTGATTCTCTGCTTGCTGCAGTCTACTGTTGCTTTCTTCTAATATGTTTCATTTTAGATACTGTATTCATTTCTGATTGGTTCATTTTTATGGTTTCTATGTCCTTTTTTACACTGTTGAAGTTAGCAGTAAGTTCCTAGAGTATCCTTATAATCACTGTTTTGAACTCTGTATCTGGTAGACTGCTTGCCTCCATTTCATCTAGTTCTTTTTCTGGGGATTTCTCCTTTTCTTTCATTTGGGACATGTTTCTTTGTCTATTAGATCCGTTATGTCTCCCAGTCTTGGTTGGGTGGCCTTATAGAGTGGGTGTCCTATGGGGTTCAGTGGTACACTCTCCCTGATCTGAGCTAGGTAATTCAAGAATGTACCTTGTGTGGGTTATGTCAGCCCTCCTGTCATAGATGAGTCTTGATTGCTGCTGTCCCATCTGTAGGTGGGTTGAGCCTAAGGCTGGCTGACTATGAGGTCTGACCCCAACTACAGTGTATGAGCTGCTGATCATGGGCTGACCCCACAAAGCGGAATTCATCCCAGCAGGGTCTGGTGTGTGCCAAGATCCCCCTTTCGGTGTGCCACTTGTGGAGCTAATTGGGTTGTGCTCTGATGTGGTCTTAAGTCAGCCACTGGGTGTGTTATTTCTGGGGCCTTTTGGAAGGGACTTCAGTGCAGGTCAGTATCAGGCATTGCTTGTGACTAACCTCAGCCTACCTATTAGAAGCTACAAAACAATTCACAGTTGGTGGCTGCCTCTGCTGGGCCCAGATACATGTGACAGGGGCCAGGCTGCATACCGAGGCCAGCTTCCACCAGTACCGAGCCTGAGGTAGGTCAGTAAAAGACCCAGGGCACCCCAAGATCCAGCTCTGCCTGCCAGTTGCCTGTTAGGCTCAGCCACAAAAAAAGCCTCTGACAGTACATGAGTAGCTTGAGGTAGGTTCTGAGTCACCAGGCAGGGGTGAGTGGTGCTCACCATGTTGATCCAGATTCAAACTTGGCACCAGTGCTGGATCTACAGCCACTCAGGAGAAGTCTCAGAGTACAGCAAAGCCAGCCTCTACTCTCATAGGTCCTGAGGAACTTGGTGATGAGGCAGTCTCAGGAAGACATCAGGGTAAGGCCAACAGAGTTCATCAGGCTAAAACAGGTAAGATCAGGCCATGTGGATCCCCCCAAAATTGTTTAAATCTATTCCACAATATTCTTATATGTCTACAGTGGCAAGTACATGGCTATTTAATAGGCTTTGTTTCAAAAAGCATATTTAAAGAAGAAATAAGCATATCCTCAAATCTTTTTAAGAACTCTATTACCTTACTGACCTCATCTCCCATTACCATCCCTTTGTTCATTCCAGCTCCACTGGACTCCTCCTTAGAACTCAAAGACCCAGGCATTCCACTCCATAGACTGTACTCTCCTTCCCTCGCCCCAGGTATGCACATAGCTCACTGCTTTGTGTCCTTCAGGTCGTTGCATAAATGTCTCCTTCTTGCAAGGTTTCCCCTGTCATATTTAAAAGTGCAACCAGATCTTCACATTCCCCGTTAAAAAAACGGGCACATTTGAAAAAAGCACATTTTTTCAAAGTGCTAGTCACTGTCTAATACTATATATTGTACTTGTTTCGTTTATTATGTGTCTAATCCAATTGGAATGTAAATACCATAAAGGTAGGAATCTTGCTTTATTCAGTGCTGGATCTCATGTCCAGAGAACAGTGCCTGGCACTCAATAAATATTTACCGACTGAATAAATGAACTTTACTATTTACAACTTAAAGAAGAACTGAGTTAGAGTTTGTCACTGGTATAGAATTTAATTATGGCTTCTTCAAAAGGATAGTTCTATATTTATATTCATTGCTTTTTAGAAGTTTAACACATAGAGAAATCTAAAACTTTGAGTATAAAATTCAAAGTTTGAAAAAAACTCAACTTGTTTAGACACTTATATTGGCTCTCATTTCCAAAAACTGTCATTAATAAACATAATCTTTTGAAAGTGTTATTCATAAATTAAGAACTAAAATTAAGATTTTTTTATGGTATCCTTTATATTACAATGTCTTTGTTTAATATTACTAAATCATTAGAAAAGCTTCTGAGAAAATGGAGTTCCTGGTGTTGTAGAGAGACCTTCTGTGACCAAATATTTTATTATAAGACATTCACATGAATAAAGCATTCTAAATGCCATAGAAATTACAATGTCACATCATACTTAAGCCTTAAATTATCCATGTCATTTATAATTAACAAAGAATCTCTTATCCCAAACTATTACTTAACCACCATTTTTCTCAACAATAACCTTTCTCTCCTAAGGTACATGAAGGCAGGGAACACCCTTCCCCTTAGCCATTATATAATTTTTTATTATATCAATAAAATAATTAACTGATACCAGCAACTTTTAATAGCATCCCTCCACATGCAGAAAAAGTAAATAACTGAGAGATCAAAATACACAGTAAAACCGTAAGAACAGCAGTTTTTCATTGCCAGCTCTGTCGATATAAACACTGAGCACGATTCTATGGAAGCGTGGCTCCACATACTGAGATGAGGGATATGTCTGTTTACATGTGTCTCCTTCCTGCTCTGTATTATACTGAAACCTGTGTGTGCTTCTGTGGTTAAGATGTGCTGCGTGTTCATATTAAAGACCCACTGCAAAAATTTAAACATACAGCCACAAATACCAATTATAATAGTTATTAGTACAACTCTTGGTGTACCAAAGATCTGAAAGTTCATCAAATCAGAATTGATTGTTTATGGACAATTATAGGTATTGAGACTATTTCTAACATTTCAATTTTTGTTTTGTTCTGTTGAACTAGACAGTCTCATTTAAACAACAGAACCAGGTACAGAGGTTTATATATTAACTTCTAATAAAAAATCACCACTACTGTCTTAGCAGGGTGGCCATTCTCTTGCTCATTGGACACTTTTAAAGGTGAGGTAACCCTAAAAGCATGGTTGTATTAGGGTCAAAACATTTTTAAAACAAAAATATATCAAAACAAAAATATTTTCGCTAGCAAAAACATGTCAAACCTGGACTTTCAGCGTAAAGCAATACGTAATGTTGGAGAAACAATTGCATATGTCAGATACTATGGAGGGAAATAAGAGTATAACGCTGCTGTAGGCTAACTGACATATATAGCACTTTCTTGCTAAACATAAAACTGTATATTAAACTATAACAAAGGTAAAATAAATCTATTAGGAAAATTCAAATGGATATTTGCAAGTACCCATATAATGTCATAAACTGTGAGCTATTTTAAGACAGTGTGTGTCTGATTGGTTGTTCCACTTAGTTATGCACTCACTGGTTATTTCTTTACGTGCCCTGACTGGAGATAGAACCTGCAACCTTGGTGCCTCAGGACAACACTCTAACCAACTGAGCTACCCAGGCCGAAGCCAGACTTTTATTTTTTTTAAATTTTCTTGGTCAACAAACATGAAATTATTTTACCCAGTTCCAACATAAATCCTGATGGAATTTTGGTTAGAAGTACAATAAATGTTTTTTATTAATTTTAGGTAAAAAGGAATTATGATATACAGTTGACCTCTGAACGTGAAGCACTGACCCCCTGCAAGGTCAAAATTCCACATATAACTTCTGACTCCCCCCAAACTTAACTACTAATAGCCTACTGTTAACCAGAAGCCTTACCAAAAATATAAACAGATGTTTAACTCATATATTTTATGTTATATGTATTATATACTGTACTCTTACAATAAAGTAAACTAAAGAAAAGAAAATGTTATTAAGAAAATCATAAGGAAAAGAAAATACTTTTACAGTATTTACTGGAAAAAACCCATATGTAAGTGGACCCGTGCAGTTCAAACTCATGTTGCTCGAGGGTCAGCCATATTCTTAGATAGAGATGTACCATCATAAGAACTGGAAATGTGTTTTACAAAAACAGCATGTTTTTTCCTTTCTTTCAGTTCCAGTGTAACATAATTCAATGAGATTTTATAATGTTCTTCATATAGAACTGTGCTTCTCTTATTAAATTCATTCATATTTTCTAATATTTAAAACTGCTTTAAACTGGTTGGTTTTTTTCAATTTTTCTTTTTAAGATTATCAGCAGCATCGAGAAAGGCTACTAATTCCTGTGGGAATACCATCATAATAATAAAACAAATATATTTTGTTTTCTTCTAATATTATACTGAGTTTTCCATTATTTTACCTTACTGAACATACAAAACACTGAATAATAGTGAAAATAGAGGGCACATCTGTGATTAGACATAGCTTTAACATTTCACTGTTAAAGTGTTTGTTTTTCTTTCCTTCCTATATATATATTTACTATATGTACTTAGAAAAACTGTTGAATTTTATCAAATGCTTTTTCAGCATCTATTGATATAACCACCTAATTTTCTTCCTCCGATCTGATGAACTCTGTGTCCACCGGTATTTTAATTTCAGAGTAAATTATTTTTGGTTAAAGGCTATTACTGTATCCTTTCCGCTTCAAGAATTCTTATTCAGCACACTTTCGATCACTCTACCATTAATCATTTGAATGTAGCAACATACATTGAAAGGTTCACTGCTTATCACTGCTTCTTCTCTTGAGCTCTTGGTTATGATTTATTCACTGTTTAGGCAGAACATGTTCAAGTATTTTCCTCGAATGGGGTAAATTAGAGTTATATTCTGTGAACTTCTGAATACAGAAAAAGTATCTTTTACTCTGAGAGTTAAATGGAATATTGGTTGTCATTTATTCACTCATTAATTTATTTTAAAAAATTACACTATGTAATATGCCCTGTTTTAGGCACTGGACATACATCAATCATAAAGAAGAGTCCTTGTCTTTAAACAATGCATACTCCAGTTGAGGGAAACAAACAATAAGGTCATAAATGAATAAATAAAATATAAAGTAGTTATTAAAAACTAAGAAAAAACAATAGGGCAGGAAAAAACAATGGAAGCAGAGAAGTGCTATTTTTTACATATATAAATATATATACAAGATATATGAGAATGGTGTATGATGATAATGATAATAGCAGCTATTGCCCACGTATAATGTTCCCTAAGTGCCAGGTACTGTGCTAAGTATTGAACATATACCTAGTCCTAAACAGCCTGATAAGGGAGTTAGTATTAAAATATAAATTGCATTACATATTTAGATTCAACCTTAGAATATATGGCTGAAACAACTATTCCTCAAATCTGTAGAAAAATGTTTTAATTAAAATGTTATTATCATCTTATCGGTCAAGAAATGATCATAGTATTCAGAATATAAATGCTAAAAAATAGGTATTGAAAGTATGCTAATCTGACTAAAAGGGAGACTTCTTTCTAAAACTAAACACTAGAATCACATACAAAATGGAGAAACAGACCATTCTCCATAAAACTGTAAATAAAACTAGGATGTCTGTATACCGTCCCTCTATACCCACACCTTACTGAATCCTTTATGCATAAGCTCTCATTTAATTTTTCCAATCAATCTGTGAGTTCATTAAGTCTATTATGCCCATGAGGAAGATGAACTTCAAGGAAATTAATATATTACCTAAAGTAACATAAGAAAAATGGGGGAAGAAATAAAAATAGGAATTTGTATAGATGGCATGATCATAGACTATTCTAAGGACATCAACAGCTGGTAATAAATGAGTTCGGCAGAGCTGTAGGATACAGTGTAAACCCAGCAAAGTGCTTCTCTATTGAAGATAGATTGTACAGTGGGGGAAAAAAGGGCTCTGGAGAAAAATATGTCTGAGTCAAGTCAAGCAGACTAGCCTAGGGAGTTAACCGAAAACCGTGTGTGGCTCAAATTAGCATCTGCAAGGTTACTTCTGCGATAACCCTAGGGGACACACCGGTGACAAAGTTGCTCAGCAACAACAGCCATCTAAAGCAATCCTCAAATACCTACTCAAACACCTCTATTCCCAGTTCAAAGAGATCAAGGGCAACTGTCTCAACTATGTAAGAAGTTAAGAACCCTAATTCCCTCTAAGCTTCCCTTCTCTCCTTTTCTCAGTAAAACTACCTTCACTCCCTGTTAACTACCTTCACTCCCTGTTAACTACCTTACTTTTCTTTCTTCCTTGACTCTTTTCTTTCTGATTCTTCCCTACTATCTCTCTTTTTTTTCCCCATTACCTTAATCAAGCACCCCCTTTTGAACTGCTTTCTTCTTTCCCAATACCAGAGTGTGGTTTCAAGGGCATTCATATATACCTTCATTCCTTCCAAACACATTTTGATCTCAAAGGCTATATATCTCTCTCTTCCGATACTAGTAATTTAAGGAACATTAGACAACTCAGCTTATGATATAGAATACAAAATGGACTGAAAACACTGATCTGTGTACATTAAAATATTATGTAGCTTTAGGAAAAATTATACCCTAAATATATTAAAAATTCATTTTTTAAATTACTTTGTAAAATTCAAGGAGTAAAATGTAACTTATTTAACAAATTTAACAGGTAATCTAAGAATACTATGTGAAAAAAAGAAACTCAGTTACTGCAGTGTCCCTCAGTACCACATTTCTTTTCCATTTGGACTTAATAACACCTCACATATAATAAATGATTCACAAAGGAAATACAAGGCATTGGCAGTTTACTATCGTGGGAATCAGAAACCAGTGATCACACAATGCTTTTAATTCTTATCACATTACTAAATTTTATCAGAAACAGATGTCAGCAGCACAATTTTGATGGAATTAGTTAACTTTTCTTTAACTTTCATAACAAATTAAGCATTGCTCAGCTGAAAAGTTATAAAGTCATAAGCCTTGAGGCAGTGTTAGGTGATATAATTTAAACCAGTGCAGTGCAGAGTTTGCATGCAACTGGAAAAGAATTTATTAGCCTTATTATTGATAATTATTTAACTGATAAAGTCCCAAGTTCTTTTAAAACTTCCAGTTAAATGTCTAAGTAAATAATAAAATACTCAAAGATCTCTAAATATATAATTAATGTAGCTATATAAGTTAGCAGTATAGCAGCAAAACAAGTAGAAAATACAACTATTAATATGACTTCCAAAGAACAATCAGGTAAATGGTCTATGTCTGTAAATGAGCTAAAACCTACAGATAAACTAAGTGGGTAAAACAGAAACACAATCTGTGCTTAAAAAATAAGTGAAAAGGTTGACTGGATAAACAAAATGTGGTATAAACATGTAATGGAATATTATTCAACCTGTTATATGTTACAATATGGATGAACCTTGAGGACATTACGCTATGTAAAATAAGCCAGTCGCAAAATGACAAAGACTGTATGATTCCACTTATATGAGCTATCTGAAGTAGTCAAATTCATAAAGACAGAAACTAGAACTGTGGTTACTAAGAACAGGGGTGCATGGGAGAAACGGGGAGTTATTAATACGTATAGTGTTCCAGTTTTGTAAGATAAAAAAAGTTCTGAAGATCTATTTGCAAAACAAAGTGAATATACTTAACACTAAAAATGGTTAAGATGGTAAATTAGTTTTATGTGTTTTTAGTTACCATAATTTAAATTGTTTAAATAATGGAGAGTGAAAAATTAAAAATTTATAGGAAAATTTTTCTTACAGGCAAAGAAATCTTGCAGATAAAACACATTTGTTGTGTTACAACTTTAAAAACAGGTCTTAATATCTGATGAACAATGTGTAGATGTAGTGGCTTTCCCCAATCAATTCTGACAAGTATAGCCAAATTTATAGCTTAGAACTAGTCCCTCAGCCACACTCGTCTACCCTTCCTCTCCCTGAAGTTCTAGGGTCCCAAACGAGGGTCTTTTCTTTAAAGCCCTTAGCCAATATAATCAGTCCCCAATAAACAACTTGCCATCCAGGAATGGTCCACCAAGACACCCCTTAGGTTTTTTTCTTCCTTCTCTCTTTCCCATTATCACTAAAAAGCCACTGCTGCTTAGGACTTTCCCTCCCCCCTCAAAAGTGAAGAATTAAATAAACACAGGCTTTTAGATAAATAAAAACAGAGAATTCACTGCTAGGCCACCTGCCCTATAAGACATACTAAAGGGAACCCTTCAGGCTGAAATTAAAGGACAGTACACAATACCTCAAATCCACAATGAAATGAAGAGCAAAGTAAAGGTAATTATATAGCTAATCTCAAAGACAGCACAAATTTATTTTTCGTTTATAACTCTATCCAGCTCTTCTACCATGAATTTAAAGAACAATCTCCCCCCACCCCCACACAAGTAAGAATACAACAGGTAAACAGTGGACCTGTTCTGAGAAGTCAGGTTTTCTATTTCACTTCTGGAATGGAGACAGTGAAGAGATAAAGAAAATATAATAGAGGCCTCTTTGATAAGAAAATGCTGCAAATCAAACCTGTGGTGAATGAACTATGTACTTCTTCATGTCACAGACACACAGTTATAATGACAGTTTGGCTCAATGTGATTTTAAAACACTAACTTTATCTTGTTCATTTTACCTCTTTTATATCTCTTGCATCCCTTTCTATCACCTCAGCTTATATTTTAATTGAGGTTGTCATTAATTCTCATCTGGATTATTGGGAGCTTCCTAATGGGTCTTACTATTTTTGGTTCCTAATCTATTTCTACCACTGTTGCCATTAGTGACGTTTAAAAAACAATGACAACAACAACAACAACAACAACAAAACCACCACAAGCAAAAAATCGGATCCCATCATTCTACTTTACTTTATTCAGTGGCTCTCCATAATCTTCAGGGGAAATAAATTAGAACACCCAGGATAAAATGCAAGGTTTCACAACATGACCACTACTTTTCTCTCCTGCCCTAGCACTACCACATATATAAATGATTAACACCCAGACTCCATGCTACTGCCCCAAGAGTTCTTCAGGGTCCCGGAATGTTCTACGTCTCCCATTACACATCCTACTTTCTCTAATTAGAAAATCTTTATCTTGTTCTATAACCACCCCTCTACTCCAACAAAGGCTTCTTTTTCTTCAGGACTCAGTATCTGTATCTATACCCGCTGTCACTCCCAATAATGCTGAGTTTTATCATTATCTAGACGTTAAGCACCACAGCACTTATCAAAATATAACAAAGACGCCTGCTTGCCAACGATCTCTCCCTCAGACTAAGCCACTGAAGCGTAAGGACTATTCACGTGGCCCTGGTTTACCCCCGCACACACAGGGCCTGGCATGGAGTAGCTGGTTCAAAAATGCATTAAAGGGTGAAACAGGTTGTGCATTAACAGACCTATGGAGAAGCCTTTCAATATTTACTTTTATAACCAAACCAGTAATTTAATAAAGCTAAAATACCAATATTAATCTTTACCAATTCAATCATCAGTAAAAACTGTAAATAAACAATATAGTTAATTTTTTTATATTCACTGTTTTCTTATTTTTTAAAGACATAAAAGGTTCACAATATTTGTTTTATTTTTAAATTTGTACTGATGTATAATTAACATATAACATTTACTTCAGGTATAAAATATAATAATTCAATATCTGTATAATAGTTCTTCATTTTTGTAGCGCATTCTTCAAAACATTTCTTCAATTACAAGAAAGTGGGACCCAGTAAAAATATGGAGACCTACACCAGATTTTTACAATTAAAAAAATTGAATTTCTGTCAAATTCTGACCCAGAATCCCCAAGAAACCTTACAGTACATTAAACATGACCTATGATTTACATGTAGAACTTTATAAGCGGAAAAGAGAGATATATCTGGCTTGATTTATCTCATCATATAAACATTAGAGGAATTTTTTTTAATGCTATGGATGAAAAAGTAAAAACTTGACATTTTAAAACTGGAAACACAAAGCTTATGTAACACAATTATCAATAGCCTGCAAATGTGTTAAAAAGCCTTTGAAACTAAAAAATTTCCAGTAGAACTAAAATGTATAATGTGCTATATCTCAGGTTGTATTCTAAGGTAGGGGAAAGACCCCGTTGTCTTTAGTACTTTCTCCTTTAGGTTCAACTTTTCCTGGCATATAAAATAGGGTTAACAATTACTACCTCCCCTCATAAGATTGTTGAAAGGACCAGAATTCATGTATCACATTCAAAATAGTGCCTACTACCTAGTAAAAACTCAGTAAATGTCTTGGTATTATTATTACTATAATTATTATGAAATGCCCAAGTCGCCAAAAGTTACCAGTAGGCTATTCTTCAAAGGAAAAGATATGCACTACGCAGATCAATCTACATTTGTTAATATAACCACCATTATCTATCACCACTTCTTTCTACCGATTCTCATTTAATTGAAAAACGATCTTATTAGTATTCTGCCACAGATTCACTTTTAAATAACTAACTTCACAAGTAAAGTACTATGAAAATGTAATACCTCTTCCCCAAAAAGGGGAGTCAGCACTTAACCACAATCCTGGACTCCAACAGAACTGATTCAATGCCACCACAGTCTGACCTCCCTTTCTTCACTGGTCCAATCATCATCATAATACCTATCCGATCTCATAGGATTAATTGTGAGGATGAAAGAAAATACTTTATATAGAACAGTCTGCTGAAGAGACATAATTTTTATTATTCATGAAAATTCTTCACAACTATAGGCTACCAATAGCATTGCTATGAAAAGGTCAGAAAATCTATATTCCCCATGTTAAGCACAGATCATCCTTCCCTTTTTCAGAACCTAATCTTGACTTCTTTAGGCCCAACTTTATTTGGTTTGGGTACATGAACACCTCATGAGGTATTTCCTTCAAGAATACTTTGTATTACTATGCATAAGAAATGCTTTCCACATTGATTGAAAAGACATGAAAAGGACTAACAATTTCATCAAAAGCATAAATGATGAAGAGGTGAGAGAGAATAATCTCTGGCTTTGGGGATTTCTCTTAAAAGTGTTTAGGCAAAGTAAATAGCTAAAAACAGTACTCAAAATGTGGATCCCAAGTCCTACCCAAAATCTTACCAGGACACAACGTTCTTGCAATTACATGTACTTTTTTGCTGGGCCAATCCCCGCTAAGAAGGTAAATTCATGAAAAGAATGAGAGTGTAAGCATGAGTGTGCACTAACAAGAACTTGCCACTGTGTGTCAGACAGTGTGCAAGGCACTTTTATCTGGTTTCTCATACAACTCTCACAATGCCTTTGAGAGATATTATCATTCGCTTTTTTACGGATGATAAAATTGAGGCTCAAAGATGTAGTTACTTGCTTATGTCACAGAGATAGAACACAGTTTAGAGAGATAAGAAAGCTAAACAGAAAGGTCTCATTTCAATGGTAGTTCTTTCCATTTCATCATATTATTACCCAATGAAGAAGCCAAAATTTTTAAATGCCACCAGGATTTATATGTCATTGAAGTAGCTGGTTATATAAGGTATCAAGATGTATAGAAAATGTCAACACAACTTTTTCTGGTCCCTTAAAAATGAATGAACAGAGTAAAGAAGTAAATTCTTCCTAATAACTGGTTTACACATGATGAAAATGTATCCCTCATTCAAATAGCATTCTATTACACCAGAATAATCTTCTAACCCTGACACAATGGTCTTGGTAAATGTCAAAAAAAAAATCATACTGAGAAACTCTGATTCATCCAAGGTACATTTTCTATATAGCTTAGTAATACAGAAAATATTACTAGGGAGAGAGATGATTACCCAGCCACACGCTACTCATTAAAAAAAACTAGAAAAATTATTCACATACTGTAAGGAAAAGTAATCTTGTAGTAAAAAAAAAAGAAGAGCAGAATATAACTTTAAAAGATGTCAAACATTTTAGCATCTTTGCTGGTTCTACATAAAGCTCTGCCTAGTCAAGTCAGGTTTAGGGACTCGGCCTCCTGTGTACATTTTCATGGCAGTAGAGAGAACCTGTATGAAAAAGGACCATCAGATATAAATAAAACAAAGGTTCTCTGGTTCATACACCCAATTCTTTCAAAGTAAACCAGGATTTTCCCCTATAAATTTTTCTTTGGAAAACACAGAAATAAATCTCACTTGATCAAGAAAATTGCCAAAAGATACATGTTAATATAACATGGCTGGCTTAGTTTGCCTATTACAAGACACTTATGTCTGATCTCTGGACAGGGAAAATTAATTATTTTCAGTCACTTATTTTACTTCATGTAAGTCTGAATTACCCACAACTAAAAGAGATAAAATAATGACATTTCATGATGCCCCAGAACACACGAATCAATGGCGATGCGGGGGTAAAAAATGCAGACCCTATGAGAAAAGATATCATGTGTGTCAGCTTTATCTCTCTCCCACAGGAGTCTCAAGAATGTAACTTAATTCACAAACTTTGACTCCTCAGACCCTTCCAGAAAACAAAGATCATGCTGCCTTAAAAAAAAAAAAAAAAGCTCAATTGTCAATAAATGAATGAAAGGAAGCATAGTACTCCAAGATGACTTTCTAAGTCCACATACTTTTTTCTTGTTGCTGTCAGTTACTTTCCTAATTTCTAATTCTAATAAAAATTTTAGCATAACTAAGAATGACAAACTAAAATTACTTGGGGGTTTTTATGCAAAACTTCCAATTGTGTGTCCTAAACTCTTTTACTCCAAAGTGAGTTCACAAACTTTGACAGATGTTTTATAACTCCGTTTAAACATTTAGTCAGTAAAAGGATGAAATTAAAAAAAAAAACAACTCAGAATGATTTCATTCTTCTCAAAAACCAGGGTGGTCTATGGGCAATTTAGGTACCAGTGGTGTTGCCGGGGGAACAAAATGAAAACAGGTGCCATCAAATTCAAATTAAAGATTTAGTTCTATTTTAAACCACCTTAAACAATGTTTCCATAAACTTTCTAACTGATACTACTATAAATTTGACAATATTTTATAACAAGAAAAGGATTATAAATTGTCTGTAGACCATCAAATTTTAACTGTAACAAATTTAGACTGATTGGCAACACTTCCTTTTAAAAAAAAACTTTCTTTCATTAAATATGCAGCATCATTTAAAAAATGGAATGAATATATAATAAAAGGCAGGTCAAAATAAGGAAACAGAACAAGTATAAACATTGACAGTCTTTTTGAAAAGATTTTAATTTGTTTTGAATCTATGAAATTTTAAAATTAAAAAATCAAGCACAAAATAATTTAAATTTACAACATATAAGTTATATAATTAATAACATTATGAAAAGCCTATCCATTCCTCATAAACCTAACTGTGGTATAAGCTTTATTTTTAAAAACTGAATGAAGTTTCCACTATAAAACAGCCAATAAATTTTATTGTATTAGTATAAGTATTTAGTATTGAAAAAAATAGAAGTACTTGGCATCTACCATTAAACAGCACTTTTTTTAATTCCTAAAAGAGATGAAGCAAGTGCCTCTTAAGAAATATATTACAATATTAAAACATTTTCTTGCTTGTTTTATGTGGTATCAGTGATAAAACACACTTTATTTTGTTAAAAGTTTTATTCTAGGAAATAAGCTTAAAAGAAATTTCTAGATAGGTAATAATGCAGATAGGTTGATGTTCTTAATAAGACTATGAGTCTTTCAGGAAGAGTTAAGTACTTTGTTACCAATGAAGATTCTAGACATACGGGTAAAAGGTGATGCACATTCTGTAGTAGTATTAATTTAACTAGAAAATAATTTCTCTGTTATCAGTTTTTAAACTTGAAAAATGTTTAATCTCATAGGGGCATTTCATCCCGTACAGATGAAAGTTCTTTTATTCTGATCATAAATAATCAAATTCCGCTGTCATTTCAAATCTTTCAGACAGTTCAGTTTTATTTTTAGCAGTGCTCCGGAGAAACGCAGGTTGGTTCCTTAGTGCAAATGGAATCGCAACTTATGGTCAACCCCACCAGTTGGGTGCTTTCCAATCCTTAACTACACAGAGGACTTCTTCAGCTAGTTTTCCAAAAAAGTTAAAGTTTTCAGTATTAATGGATAAATATCTTTGAAACTAATATTTCTAGTTTAAAATTTTCTCCCATTAAATTAAATTTGCAAAAATAATAGAATCTTTTTTCAGATTAGCACTTGCATTTGAATCACAAAAGAATGATACACAGTATTACATAAAGTTGAGCAATGTAAAACTTCCTTTACTGTTATATTAGTTAAAGTTTCAAATAATCTCACTTGTGTATAATTATAAAATTACTGTACTGGTCTACTGCTTACTTTGAAAGTGATTAATCAAAGTCAGAGAAAGCCAACCATCAACTGAAGTGTGTTTTGAATTTCCTTCTCAAAGAAATGTCAAAAAAAAGATGAGCCAATTTTACTTTAATTAAAACCTCATTTACAAATATGAAATAAATGTTTTCTATTTAATTCCAATTATATTTCAATTGTGTCCAGCTTTCAAACTGCTTCTGCTACTTGATTACACGTGCCAAATTAATCTTTTTCTTATGCTTCATATAAACAGACTTAAAATCAAAAGACTTGAATATTTGATTATCTAGTAGGTATCCCGTATTCTATATCTTATTTTAAATCAAAGAGCTCATTTACAAACAAGTTAACTATAAACAAATTAGCCTCAAATCATTAATAGTTTATTTATCTCTTAAGGTTTAAGCAATGTATTACCTAAGAGTAAACATTTAAATTTCATTCTTCAAATTTTAGAAATTCTATTTTTCTTACATTCTCCATTATCTCATAAAAGCACAACAGATTTATTGGCCTAGAATTCTAATTCTGAATTGCTTTCACAGAAAAAGTAACTCTTACTGTCAGAACCAGCGTATGTTTTAGCAACACAATCACTCAAGTCCTATGATCCAGGAAAGATTCATCTAATGTCAAACCCACTAAGTTTCAGATATGTGTATTTGGTTGGTTCAAATATAGGAAGTCTTGTCCTTTGTACATTCTAACACTCTTTGTACAGCCTTTGAAAGAATAAAAAGGTAAGGGAAATAGATTCATCTAAAATATTTGTTTTACTAATAAGCAGCAATCTTCCAAAAATTGAAAGTGGACCAAAAATTGAAAGTGGAAATTTTAGAAAAAAAGACATTTTCTATCATGTCTTCTTAGGGTGCTTCATACAGATAGTCAAGAAATACCCCCCAAATTAGTGAATAAGTAGGGAAATACAGAGCCTACAAAAGAGTCAAGTAGCATGTTAAACAACTGAAGGCAACACAGTCCCATTCCCTATAACACATAAGCCAAACAAGTCTCCTGCTCCTCCCTTTCCTTCATTTACTTTCTTTCCCCTGTTCTGTTCTACTAATGGTCTAGTCCTTCGAAGGCAGAGAAGGTAGGGAAGATTCTGGATGCCTCTCACATCAGAGAAGAAATAATTCACTGATGAAATGGATAGATACTCAGAGGAGGTTCTAGGTACTAGCATCCTTCAACTATAAACTCTCCATCTATAACTCTAGTAGATAACTGTTCTTACAGATAATTTTTTAACCCTTTTCAAGGGTTTCATCTTGACAAATACTTAAAATTAGTACTTACCTCAATGCATAAAAAAATGAATGGATGCCCTAGCCAGGTGGCTCAACTGGTTGGAGCATCATGCCATACACTAAAAAGGTTGCAGGTTCAATTCCTGGCCAGGGCACAAATATAGGTTGCGGGTTCAGTTCCCAGTTGGGGTGCGTACAGCAGGCAACCAATCGATGTTTCTCTCTCACACTTATGTCTCTGTCTGTCTCTCACATCTCCCTCTCCCTCTCACTCTGTCCCCAACCCCTTCTCTAAAAGATCAATAAACATATCCTCAGGTGAGGGTTAAAAAAATGAATAGAAAAGAAATACTGACTCATGCGAAGAAGTAACAAGCTAGACGTAAACAGGAGTCACTGGATTTAACATCAGGTCCTTAAGCTCCATAAGAAGCTCACTGAATCCCACACATCAACACTGTGTTTAAATGTGAGAGTCAATATGAAAAAATGTGTATAAAATACCAGAAATATATCACTGACATGGTAAATGAAATTAGAGAATGCATAATAAAGTTTTCCAGGCTGAGAACCTTCTCTGATTTCTGTCAACTAACTGTCAGAAACATACTCATCAAAACAGAAGACGGCTTGCATGAGTAGAAGGGCTAACTCCTTACCTGGGGACTTCACCCCTAGAACTTGTCTAAATCTATCTGAAGAAAAAAACCCCACTTCCCTCTAGGAGAAGCAAAGCACAGATGCCATTAATTATAACTACAAACAAATAAAAATGCCATAAACTCAATAAATAGTCCATATGAAAAAGAAATTAGCAATGTGGTTATTTCTATACACATAAAGATAACAAATAAAATCTTTTATATTATGTAAAGCAAAATGCTTAAGGACTCATTGATAAACTTATCTGAGATAAGTGTTGAGATATGGGGTTATAAATTCTTCACTGCCTAAGGGAAACATTTTCTATAATATCATGTATCTGGCATTATAAAAAAATTATGGCTCAAAAATCTGTTTTACATAAAATCTCTCATCTACATGTCATCAAGCTAATTACTTGGACAACATCACCATCTCCTCTGCTGGCTCTAGCAGATTTAGAAGAGAAAGAAATTTGTGTTTTGTTTTGTCTTCTGGTACTCAAGGTTCAGTTAAGAGAAAAAGCCTATAAAAGAAATCTTTATTTCCCCAAAGGTTTCAAAGCAATTGCTTCAGTAAATCAAAAGGATGCTTTCTCTATTTCCAAACCTTATAATTTAAGAGCAAAGGGTTATTTAAGATGATTTAACTTTTCTCAAAAAAAGAAGTGGAAAGTTAGGCGGTAAGGTTAGTGATCAGAATTCTGGGAAACTGCCAAATTCTGTTACATTCTGATCATCAAGCTATTAATATTGCAAGGAGGGGGTGACCTTGAAGAACTACTGATGCAGGCTTAAATTTTACATAAAGAAAAGCCATAAAATTGTTGTGAAATGCTTTAGATCTCGAAGAAACAGCTACCACACTTTGCTGTGTTTCTCAAACCAAATAACACATTATAAATTTTGGGTGGTATTTAGCTCCAAAAATACCAAAGTATCAAAAAGATAATGCTTATAATTAATGTTTGGTCTTAAATATTTTATGCATGGCCTCTAAACTTTCTAAGTACCCAGGCATCAAGCTATACCACATAAATTTTTCCAATTTCCCCCTTGTCACAGAATTCCCTTTCCAATTTAGTTTACTTTACAAAAGGATAAATACAATACTATATTACATCTCGGTTAAAAGGACAGGTCCTAGAGTCCACTGCCTGGATTCTAATCCTGATTCTTCCAATTACTAGTTACACAATCTCTCTCTACATTACTTCTACTATCTATATAACACAGGATCACTAATGAGGATTAAAATAAATTAGTACACACAAAATACATAGAACACAACCATAAATAGGAAAAAAGTACTGATACATGCTACAACAGGGATAAACCGTGAAAACATAATGTCAAGCGAAGGAAGCTGGTGAAAAAAGAGCACATATTGCATGATTCCATGCACATGAAATGGCCAGAAGAGGTGAGCCACAGTGACAGAACGCAGACTGGTGGTTGTCGGGGTCTGAAGAAGAGTAAGAAAAAATGCTTAACAAGCACTGAGTTTTATTTTGGAATGATGGGAATATTTTAGAGCTAGACAGAGGTAAAAGTTACATAATATTGTAAATATATTAAATGCCACTGAACTGTTCACTTTAGAATGGTTAATGGTAATAATTTCATCTCAATAAATTTACATGAAAAAGAAGTAAAAAACTATTTATTGACACCTTCAAAAATATTTAGAACAACAGTAGGCATACAGAAAAGGTTCAGTAAACTTCAGCTATAATTACTATTACCCATAGCAGAAAACACTAGTAAATGCATAGGATATTATTACCCAAAAATTCAAATGATATACAAAGGTCTAAAGTTTTATGTTTACTTTTAAGTATTCATTTTAACAATTTATGCTTTCTACATTTATCATAAAATTATGCAATTCATCTACCAGAAACTTAATTCCCCTCAAAAAGATACTCACACAGGAAATACATATGTAAAATGGTCACTAAAAATTCCTTTGTATATTTATTGTTCCACGTTGTCCATGTTATAAATGTAATTTTGACATATATTACTTACGTATTTATCTGGAAAAAAGGAACAAAATTTTTAAAAATATTTATTCATTTTTAGAGGGGAGGGAGGATGAGAAGGGTAGAAACATCAGTGAACGAGAGAAACACCGATCGGCTGCCTCTCATGAGCCCCCAACCAGGGACCTGGTCTGCATCCCAGGCATGCGCCCTGAACAGGAGTCAAACCAGCAACCTTCCGGTTGTGGATCGACGCCCAACCTACTGAGCCACACCAGTCAGGATAGGAACTAAATTATTAGGAAAATATACAAAAAATAACTATTTTGTAAATTTAAGCCCATAAATCATAAATATACTGTTATACTCAGATAATAAAATAATGTAATGTATAAAGCACTACTAAAAGACTCACACATACATTTACAAACTCAATAAAAGTCTTAATTTGTGATGAATTAGAAAAATTCTTCATAATGGAAGACAAAATAGGAATCAAGAACTAGATCATTCCAGGGAAAGCAAAGGAAGAAAGGATGTAAAATCATAAGGCTCTATTTACAGATATCAGAGAGCATTAGTTCATTTTCCTGTTTTAAGATTAAAAAAAGACATAAGTAGAAAAAAGTATTCCATATTTCAAACTTGAAGCTCTTATCCTATAGTTTAGGGAAAATGGCAATAAACAAAGAGATCAGTCAGCTCCCAAACTATCCATTATAGCAGCCAAGGGATCAAATCTGAAAACACTTTACCTCAAATAAAAAGTTACTAGAAGAAACTATGTGGCACTTTCGACTAATATCTCAAAAGAAAAACCATGAAATATGCCAAAAGCAAGAGAATAGTTAATATTTTCCTTTTCTTTGCCTCACGTACTTGTTTTACTATTAGGTTATCTTTCTGTTTTCTTTGTCACGTCTAATGTTTATCTTAAAAATTTCTATTAAATGTGTTATAAAAAGCTCTTGTTGGGAATGATAACCATATTTTAAGTACACATTTATAAATAACAAATAAAACTGTCATTAATAATTTTAATATGAAATTAAATTACTGAAATAAGCTTTCAAATATTTTATGTTGACATCAGTCAAGAATTAGAGCATTACGCATGCAACCTCTTAGTAGTTCAAAATTACAGAGTTTAGGTCAAGCTTCTAAAACAGCAAAATGTTTAACAATTACAGAAAAAATACACATTGAGTGCTTTATAAATAAAAATAGTTCAAATGAACAAGGTTTGTGGGAAATAAAATATCCTACATCACACGTCAACAACTTTGTGAGCTATGAGAAAGAACTTCACAACTATAAAGATTATTTTTAAAATGTTATCTTTTTCTCTGAAGATCCTTAAGAAGTCAGCTAACTTCCTAGAATTATTTTAATGTGATTCACCCTAAACAAAGATACAATGTTCTTGCATCTCATGAGCTCCATATTTATCTAAATTTAAATATCAGGCATTCTCTCTACTCCCTCCAAACTGTATGTGGAATGTCAAAAGAGTTGAGCGAGCTGTGGAAGACAGTGTGGCGGGTCCTCAGAAAATGAAAAACCGAATTATCATAGGATCTAGCAACTGCTCTTTGAAGTGTACACCCAAAAGATGGGGCAAATCAAACAGACACTGCACACCCATCCATGTTCATAGTTCGTAGCAGCACTATTTACAACAGCCAAAAGGTGGAAATAACCCAAAAGCCCATCAACAGATAAATGAACAAACAAAGTGAGGAATACACATACAATGGAGTATTACTCAGCCTTAAAAAGGAATGAAAATTTGACACATGCTATGATATGGGTGAACCTGGAAGGCATTATGTTAAGTGAAATAAGCCAGACACAAAAAAATTATTGTATGATACCACTTACATGAAGTACACAGAGTAGTCAAATTCACAGAAACAGAATGGTGGTTACTTGGGGCTGGGGAGAGGGAATAATGAATGGGGAGTTACTGTTTAATAAAGACAGAGTTGTAGTTTGAAATAAAAAAAATCTAGAGATGAATAGTGGTTATGGCTGTAGAATAATGTTAATATATTTAATGTCACTTAAAATAGCTAAAAGGGTAAATTTTGTTATGTATATTTTACCACAATTTTTAAAAAGAAAAAAAAAACTCTGAAAGTTCTGAAAATGGATTTTGGGAATGACTGTACAACAATGTGAATGAATATGCCATTGGCCTGTACACTCGAATATGGTTAAAATGGTGATTTTATGTCATGCGTATTTTCCAACAATTGTTTTTTTAAAAGTTGGTGAAATCTTTCAGTAATTGGTTTCACTCTGAATTACTTATTTCTAGAGCAGGTCAGAATATAGTTGCTCAGAGGTTCTGAATACTTTTTAAGCAACTGAACCACCACTACAACTAACCAGCACTCCTAAACTAAGCACTGCTTAGCAAAAGTTTTACTGCCCTTCAGTCTAGTGGCCCTGTTGAAATCTGGCAACCATACAAAATGCTTTACACTGATTCTGCAGCAGTAAGTGATGTTCAAGGCGTGAATATGTTATAAACAGAACATACCTTAAATCCATTTTCACCATAACTAATGACTACACTTAGACCCTCAATCACATTCCCTTCTACCTTGACTAAGACCTTCTTTCATTGCTTATCATTATTACCTCTACTTCTTCCACCTTTAATCCTCTCCCTGGATCCTTCCATCTCATCCTAACATTAGATTAAATCTTCTCTTCCTATTAAAACCTTTCCTCAACCCTGGTATCTTCAAACTTTTCCACCAACTTCTCTCCTTTTCTTCGTTGTCAAACAGAGTCTACTGGTGCTGTTTCCACTTCTCTACTTTCCATTCATTCCTTGATTCCTCCTGCTTCACCACTCAAGTGAATTACACTCCTAAAAGTTAAACATGACCGCCAATTTGATAACCACTTCATAGTACCCACTGTAAAAGCAAAAAAGAAGACAAACATTTGCATAAGGTCCTCCAGCACCTCCTTCTTTAAAATCTTTTCTTTTTTGCCTGAAATACCACATTCTCCTAGTTTTTGTCTTACTCTCCAGCCTCTCTTTTTCCTCCCACCTCCAAATCCCAAATATGGGTACTTCTAATTCTGTCCTTCATCTTTTTCCCCCCCTCTCCTAGGAACTTTTCAGAACTTGTCTTCTTGAAACTCTGCAAAATATTTTATGAATGCATTATACCAACAGTACAAAAGATACTAGAAGGAGTCAGAGAGCTGAAGAACAACTCCACTTACCCCAATAACTAATTAGCTGGCAATTGGAGGAATGCTTCCCTACTACACATGCATGTATCAGTGTCCAAGGTTAAGAAAACCACATTTGTATTTTTTGGCAGGTGAAATACATTTTAAATGAAAAAAACATTTAGAATGTTTTCCTTTGTAAATGACTGTACTGCTAGAAGGAAGTATCTAACAATCTGTTCGTTATTAATTGTATGTTTTCTGATATGGTTAATTATTTAGGCTTGATGTAATCATTCAGCTGGTTAAGGCTGCTTACTGATACAAAGTAGGAGATAGAATGTATAAATTGCAATGTAAATATCAGTTTCTTAAAGCTCAAAAACAATTTTCTCTGGAAGAGAATTTTAAAATTTTTATATAAAAATAATATTTGTTGAAAAGAAACAGAAAAATAAAATCCACAGAAAATATATATATTATACCTTAATTTAAAAGTTGTCAGAATACTTATATTCTTTAGAAGTATAATTTGTGATCATTAATGCATAGTAATTTAATGGTATGAAAAATATTAAGGCCAAGGATATTTTTAAACATTTTAGGACTGTTGACTAGCAATGGCTTCTTTACCTAAGTTGTTCCCTTTTGCAAAAAAAAACAAAAACAAAAAAACTACTCAATTTAAAGCTTAATCATAAAAGCAAAATGCATATGAAATTGTTTCATTTAAGAAATTTTAAAATATTTTAAGGTTCTAAAAGCTTAAGGATATGGGGAAATTATCAAGATATAGCACTAAATGAAAATTAGAAAATAATAAAACCCCATAATTCCAATTCCGGTTAAAAATGGTATGTTCTCATGGTCATTACATATATACACACACGCATATGTATATAAATGTATATGTGTATACATACATGTATGTATACACATACATGTGTGTATAGTGTATATACATATACCTACATATAGTGCACATATATGTGTGTATATACATACATATGCAAAACAAACAAGAGTATCATATATAAAATGTGAATTGTAAATCTCTACATAGAACAAGTGCAAGTGATTTTTTATTTTCTTCTTTATCCTTTGCTTTCTTTACACCTTCCTTCCTTTGTACAACAAACACTACATTTGCAGCTGGGGTTCCTGGGAGAATAAACTCTATATTCTATTCAATTATCTGCTGCATATTTTGCTATAGTGGAGAAAACCACCTTCCAAAGCTATATAGAGTAACTTTTTATCACTGACCCATCAACAAATCTTACTGATCTACTTTTAAAATATACCAGAAACCAACTACTTTTCGCTATCCTCACTGATTCTACCATCCTCATCCAAGTCACCGTCATTTCTTGCTTGGTTTACACAAGTCTTCTACACTAGTTTATTTGACTCCACCCTTATAATCCTTCAGGCTATTCTCGTGTCACTTCTCTACTCAGAAATCCTCAGCGACTTCTCATCTCATTGCAAATAAAAGTCTAAGTATTTACTCTAACCTTCAAGGCCTCCATGATCTGTACCAGGAGTTGCTTCAAGACCACCAGGATTGCAATCTATTGCCTCTATCAAGTATATTCTGCACCCAGATATCCACATTTCCTTCAGGCTTTTATTGAAGTGTCCATTCTCAGTGTGGTCTTCACCGGCAATCCAGTGCGTTAGCCACTCTATCTCACCCTTAAGATTTCCTATCTTGCTTCCCTACTTTTTCTTCTGTAGGATTTGTTACTATCTACCATAATATTATCTCTCTCCCTTATTAGAATATAAGCACAATAAAAGATTTTTTTCAGGTGCTTCCTTAGCACCTGAAATAGTCCCTAACACACAGTAGGTGCTCAGTGATACCTGCTGACTGAATGAGTAAAGGCATTGCTATGTAAGGCCCAAGCTTCCTGGTCACAGTGATATCTGGCTCACCAAATGTCATGAAATAAAATCAACTCATTTTTCCTATTCAGAAAATCAATACCTAAAATGACTTTAACAGATGGCTAGAACAGCTGTGGTAAACAATAATGTAATCATAGTTTTCAAGCCTAAAAGGAGGAAGCATCTAGGGTCTTCCCTCCAAAATTTTGGAATGACCTGCTTTGATATATCAAAGGGTCTCTAGGAGATCGATCACACTGCTATTATTGTTGATACAAAAAAGTAAGCAATACTCTTCTAAGTTTTCCACTAAAATATTCACTTCCAGTCTGTGAAGCTGGATATAAAACTTTCCTTATGTATAAACAAAAAACAAGCTGAATAGCATACTACTATGCACCTGAGTATCTGTTATCTAAGAGATCTTGGGATAATTTATAGATGTCAATCAATGCCGTGCAAAGAAAGCTAAGAGGGACTAGGCAATTAGATACTGTGAAAAAATGAAGGCAATCAGAAGAAATATAGTCCATGGTGGCAGTGACACAAGCTAAGCAGGAGGTATGGATAATCTGGGTAAGTGCCATGGAAAAATAAATATCATGATTGGACTTGAGGCAAATGGAAACAGTTCAAATTGGCTTCATACAGTACTCTGTGGAACATATGATGTCCATATGTCCATTACCAACAAACTAAAACATGGAAAATAACAAAAGCCAATGTTGTGATGGCTATAAGAACACACCCAATGCCAGTCTCTACCACACCACAGCAGCATAACTTACTACAGCTGCCAGGTAAGCTGGCAAAGGAGTCAGAAGCAATAAAGAAAAGGGAAAGGCCTAAATCTAAACCGTTCTCTCTCCCTGCAGAAAAAAAGCTGGGGTCTACACTAGAAAGTACAATAGAATGTGGCCACAATAAAGACAGAAAAGTAAAGTGCTTTTTTTTTTTGACAGTTTCCAAAACTATAAAGTACTTCAGAATTAAAGAGGTCAGCATGTTATCCAAAACTACAAATGATTTAAGATCTAAAGAACTAAATTGCATAAGGAGAATGGAACAAAATGGATTAACATCCAAATTTTTAAAAATTGCAAACATGAACTTTCAAGTTCGAAATATATAATAGAGAACAAAAACAAACTGACCATCTTTTGGGGAAGACTGGGAATCTATTATATTTTATGTCTACAAATTTTCTTTCCATATTCTCTAATTCTCAAAGTGATATGTCTTCCGGATACAATCATAGTTGATATAAAAGAAGTACTACTTAAGCAAAGGTCATGAAGGACCAATTTACGAAGCAAAGCCAAAACTATTAAAAAAAAAAAACCCTACAAAAACCAATACTATCATCTCAGAGCCTATCTGGTGGTCCTGACCTTTTCCACCAATGAAAACCAGATATTCCCAGTCAGGTCAACTACATATAAATAACTTCAGCTCTAATTCAGAAATATATTGGTTGTCACTCACTGAAACTGTACAGTAATAAAACCCAGCAGTTAAAAATACATAACTATTTTATAGTAAATATCAATGTCATTCCTGTTTCAACCTGACTTCCCATTTTACCCCCAAACCCCCAAACTTGAAACCAAGTACAATTTCTTGAGTAGCTGGAGTGTGGTTAAGGAAAGGAAGCTATGCTTGTTTGTATGGAATCTACCATTTCCTCCCTGCCAAAACACTTGTTTAAAAAGTCATGTAATATTTCTATTAAATTGTAAATGCAGCCGACAAGGAAATGGCCTACTGGCAGTGTATTACCTTTGTGGCAATGCCAACAGGCCTACAGCAAAACAGTGCACATGATAATTTCAACATGCATTCCCAAGTAACAAAATTGTGCTTTACATAAATACCACAGAACCTGAGCAAGATCCAGAAAAAGCAATGGGAAAATTTGCCCAAGCTTTCATGCTTGCCTATATCAATTGTATGTCATAACTACAGCAAAAAAGAAAAGCATCTACATATGTCCAAGAAGCTTGTGAAGTTAGATCATATAACCCTGGGAAAACTATTGCAACTTAAATCTGTGTATTTCTTGTTAACCACTGTAACAACTCACTAATAAAAATTAAGAAAAACTGTGGGTATCAAATGAACCAAAATGTACTAACTACATACAATTCCTTAAACACCATAATGTAACTTATTAACAGGAACATATGTTCAGTGTAAGCCACAATTGTTATGTTAAATTACTTCTTCCTTTGATATCATTCATTTGATTACAGAATTTAAGAGATTCACAAACCTTCCAATTAAAATGGTGACCTTCAGTTTATAAGTCACTTACTGCAATGCTTATAGTCACCTCTGATCATTTAGCCCTTACCTTTCATTACACAGCACAACTACATTGTAATTATGCTATTTAAATGATCCCAGATGTAATAAAGATGATTCTATTTATGTAAGAGTTTACTGAAAACTAAGTTAACATAATCAAATCATTAATCTGTGATTAATATGGTCCTCTAAGACAGCTAAAGAATTTTACTCTGCAGGAATTTAACTAAAATACAATTTTTAAAAGTCAGATTATCTTATCTATCTTCATTTTTTTAAAATGTCTGTCCAGCCATAATTTCAAAAGTCGCACTTGCTGTAGGTATTATTTCCTCCAAAAACAGTATAAATTTTTCAATGTTACACACTTGAAATTACAGAGTCAACGCCTGTCCTCAGATACCGCTCAATCTCCCGACACACATACTACCAGATACATGTCTCTAAAATACATGTCAGCTCAGGTCTCTAGCCTAAAAAGTTTCTATGGATGGTTTTAAAATAAAACAAAACTTAACTAAGATCAATATAGTAAGTCTATTCAATTGCTTTTAAAATATATGTCTTCAACAAGACTTAACAATTATATCCACATTAGCAAATCAAAGCTACTATGCAGAAGCCAACACTGTAAGGGTGCTCACACTTGTCTTTCTGATCTTCTTCAACAAGGGAACAGGATCTAAAGTATAAAAAAAATTAAATGAATTATATCAATTTAAAATTTAAATTTTAAATAAATAAACTGTGCTTAGGAAAAGTTTGAAAGTCAAGCTAAAAGTGACGAGAGGCCTTTCAAGTTGTATTTGATTAGCATTTACTCACTTTCATTTCTTAGTTTATTTCACTGACTCTTACTCTGTTATAAGTACAAAATTTATTATTGTAAGAAAGAAGAATGTAAGCTTGCCAGGTTTCAATATCAACCCCAACCCTGACTGAGTGCCTCAGTTGGTTAAAGCATAGTCCTCATATGCCAAGGCTGCGGGTTCAATCCCCAGTCAGGGCACATACAAAAATCAATCAATGAATGAAGGCATAAATAAGTGGAACAACAAATCAATGTCTCTGTCTCTCTGTCCCCATCCCCTTCCCGTCTCTCTCTCAAATCAATAAATAAAATTTAAAAATTATATTAACGCCCAAGAAGTATCTTTGAGATAGGAAAGGCAATCAAGCATATATTGATCAAAAATATTTATTGGATGCTCTTAGGTGCAAGTCACTCTGCTAGGTTCAATTAGACACACAAAGATGAAGTTAAACACACTTGCATTTAAATCTTAGATCTTGCAGGAGAAATAAGACTATGTAATAACTACGATAATACACAGTAAGTTAAAAAGTGCCATAAGAAAGTCATAGAAGTGATATGAGAATTCAGAGAATGACTTTTTTAAATCAGTGGAATGAGGAACTTTGGACAATAACTAAACATGCCTAAAACTATCCTTTCCAGAAGTAAAAGAGTATTAGGGGGGAGGGAATAGATACATATTTAATCTGCTTCCAGATTAAAACACAGAACAGTGATATGCTGTTATAAAGTAAACAATAAACAAAACTCTAACCTAAATATACGATATAATAAAAAACTCTCTTGAGGGTCACTGATTTTGAGAGCCATACTTCTCAGTCTTTTGGAGTCAAGAAACCCTTGTTTCAAGGAGTGCTTGTTTTCATTTGATGAAAATTATGAGCTCTATCACCAGAAAAACACACATCTGCACAAACACCAAAATTTAAATACAACTTCTGGAGGTCCACCGCCTCTGAATTCTCTGCCACAGAGAAAGCTCATTCAACTCTCCTGTGAATCGTGGTGTCCATCACTGGGCTAGTGTACAGTGAAAACGAAGTAGAAAACATCTGTATATCACTGTCTGACCTGAGGCTTGAAAAGAAAGAATCCATACGTATCTCTGCCCTCATGGGCTCATTATGTCCTTATTTTTTCAGTAAAGGCTGTAGAAGTCATCTCAGCAGCCATAAGAAGGGCTTAAAAGCTCTCAGAAACCTCTCTCGGTTGACAATAAACTCCTATGGGTACTGTGTAAAGTCCCAATATCTTTAACTCTACCTGGTAACCTAAAACAACGTCAGGTGATGTTAAGGCAGATGCCTGATCCTTCCCATAGCCAAAAGCTCCTTAAGTGACAATAGTAAATATTATTTAATAGGAACCCTCTTGGAAGAACTTGAACTAATTGTCTCAGTGTGAGACTTGAAAAGTAACTTAATAATGCTACCTAATATTTCTATAGTATTTAGCATTTTACAAATATGGCTCATTTACATAACTCTCTGAAATGGACACAGAATGCTTTAAAACTAATTCATAGAAAACAAAATTGTTTCAGGACTCCAAAATCTCAAACACCAGGTCACACCACTACTATATGGCAACAATAGAAACATTATGGATTTGAAGAATTCAGACTCCCAAAGCCTGGTTCAGTGATTTTTTTTCTTTATAAATGCAAGTTACAAACTAATACTGGTCATGAAATCAATTTAACAGATTTGAACCACCTATATTTTTTAATGAAAGGATAAAATAGAATTAAAGAGATGATAAGACATGACTGTAACAAGACAAATCAGAATGGATCACAAATAGTAAAGATAATTACTGTTTTATGTGTGCATGCACAAAATGGGTCACAACGTGAAATACATTTCATACAGTGGGTCACAGTCAAAAAAGTCTGATATGAAATGCCATCTTTCAATCACGAATAAATCAATTTAAATTGTCTCCTTTAAATGCTCCCACACAAATACGGAGAAATATTGCCTCTGTCAGTATTGCACATTAAAATATTAAAAAGATGGATTGTAATATAATTCTCTCTCAATGACTCTTACTGTAAGCAATACTTAATAAAAAATGTCTCCAAAACTACAATTCATATTCATGTAATTTGTATGTCAGTAGGAAAATGATGACTGTTCCCTCAACAGTAACCAAACTAATCAGGTTTACAGAGAACTTGGCACCACCAATAGTAAGGTCTGAATATAAATTAACAGTGGGAATGCGTCTTCCCTGTGAAACCCACCCGGGTGACCTCAGCAGGTTCAACCAAGGGAAACTGAGATCTGTTCATTCTGTTTTCCTTGCTTGTTCATCTCTTCAAAAATAATAACTCCAACTGGACAAAAAAATGTTGAAACTGTCACCGTAATAAACCTTAATCCCCAATTTAGGGGTTGGAATCCTTGGTACTCCCACATGTATTAGGACCACAGGGCAGAAAAACTCTTTAACTTTCAAACAGAGTTAAAAACCATATGTTCTGGAAGTAGTACTGAAATTCTCCAATTTGCCCTTCTCCTCTGGATCCTTGGCTATTTCTGATCTGAAAATGTGGTTAATAGAATCAGGGTATCACCTAAAATAATCAGGCAGAAAAATGTAGGGGACAGACAGGAAAGAAAAAAGGCAACAGGAAAAGAAAGGAAACCATAAGGCAAGAAAAGCGAAGGTGGAAGGGGGAGCATGTAAGCGTTCATGTGTATGTGCTGTCAGGGCACAGGGAACAAAGGAAGTAAAGGTGGGAACAGGAAGAAGAGGAAAAAAGGAAGATGAGGATAAGTTCAAGGGGAAAAAACAAGTGATATATGAAATGAAAAAGTAATAAAATTCTCACCTATAGCCATATGATCCTACATAACCTGTAACATACATATAACCGAATAAACATCGTAAGAGCGTATGGTCTTATATTCCAAATAACTGTTTGTATACCTACCCCCTACAAACCCACACAACAGGAAAGCTAAATAATCCTAACATTAGAGTTCTAATTAACATTGCACTCGAAGTTCCAAGAGAACAGGAAACACATCTGTTGTGCTTACCACTACACCCTCAAAGTCCAACTGGCTCATGATAAATGTGCACTAAATATTTGTAGAAAGAAATAAAGAAGGACATAAAAGAATAAAGAAAAAAATTCCAGGGTACTTGTCTTCAAAACTGAAATATCCACAGTTAAATGATATTTAGTTTCTTTGATGTAAAATAACCAACGAAGGACAGTGGAGACACTCTCCAACTGACCCAGAGTTTGACCTCTCTGCCTCCACATTAGAATATGCATTTCTTCCACTTTAAGATTAACACTAAATCAAAAATATTTTAATATTAATCACTAAACTTTGCATTAATGATAACATAGTTATGTCCCACCATAAAAATATACACAATTACATGGCACATAAGTTTCAAGAGTCTTAGTCTCATTATTAGCATGTCATTAAAAATTACTCCATTTTTTACATGAGTTTCTACTGTGTTTTTTCCATTATTATTTATCCCTCCATACCCTCCTCTACCTCCACCAACCCCTCCTTCCCACAATCACCAGTTTTCTGTGTTCATGAGTTCTTTCTCTCTTTTTTTCTTTTTTGCTCAATCCCTCCACCCCCGCAACTCTCCCCCCAGAGCTGTTGGCCTGCTTCTCTATGAGTCTATCTCTATTTCGCTTGTTAGTTTACTGTGTTCATTAGATTCCACAGATGAGTGAGATCATATGGTATTTGTCTTTCTCTGACTGGCTTATTTCACTTATATAATATTATCCAGGTCCATCCATGCTGTTGATAATAGTAAAATATTCTTTTTTATGGCTGACTAGTATTCCATTGTGTAAATGTACCATAATAGTTTGTTATTACTCCTCTGCCGATTGGCACTTGGGCTGCTTCTCAATCCTGGCTATTGTAAATAATGCTGCAATGAACACAGGCGTGTATACATTCTTTTGGATCGGTGTTTTGGTTTTTTTGCATAAATTCCCAGAAGTGGAATCACTAGGACATAAAGCAGATCCATTTTTAACTTTTTGAGGAAACTCCATGCTGCTTTCCACAGTGGCTGCACCAATCTGTATTCCCACCAACAGTGCACGAGGGTTCCCCTTTCTCCAAATCCTCACCAACACCTGCTGTCTGTTGATTTATTGAGGATAGCCATTCTGACAGGTGAGGGGTAATAGCTCATTATGGTTTTAATTTGCATTTCTCTGATGATTAATGATGTTGAGCACCTTTTCACATGTCTATTGGTCATCTGTATACTCTCTTTGGAGAAGTGTCTATTCAGGTCCCTTGTCCATTTTTTAACTGGGTTGTTGGGGGGTGTTAGGGGGCAGTATCCTGCTGCTTTACTGAATTCATTTATCAGTTCTAAAAAAAAAAAAAACCCCAAACAATTTAACGTGCTGATTTACAACTATTAAATATTTATACAATTTCAGAATACATCTATTGCATAAATAAAGTAATATACTGGGTGGACAAAAGTTGGCTTACAGTTGTTCTTGTGGAAAAAATATATAATACAATAATAAATAACAATACAGGAATAAATTTTTTCACATACAACTATAAACCCACTTTTGCCCACCCCTGTATATAATTAACTATAAATGAACAATCCACTACTTGTAGACCTGCAAGTTATTTGCACATAAACAAGGAGTGATAATCATTTGACTCAAAGGCCTTCCAAAGGACTGATTACAAAGGAAGAATTACAAGGGTACTTAGTATTAGAACTGATGTACAAAAAGTGATAGAGAGACAGCTGAAGGACAATAAATGGGGGCAGTAAAAAGGCTAAGGACTAGGACCTCAACCAGCAAAAAGAAAAAGGCAGATCAATACTGTAGAAGAGTCAAGAAAAGAAAGACCAGAAACTCAAGAACAAGAAACAACCCAATGCAAAAATGGGTAAAGGAGTTAAATGGACATTTCTCCAAAGAAGATACACATATGGACAATAAGTCACATTAAAAGATGCTGAACATCACTAGATATTAGGGAAATGCAAGTCAAATCCACCATGAGATACCACTTCATACCTGTTAGGATGGCAACCAACAAAAAGACAGAAAATAAGTGTTGGCAAGAATGTGGAAACACTGGAACCCTGTGCACTGCTGGTGTGAATGTAAAATGATACTTGCTATAAGAAACAGTCTGGAGGTTCCTAAAAAAATAAATATAAAATTACCACATGAACTAGAAATCTAAGTTCTGGATATATACCCATAAGAATTGAAAGCAGAGTCTCAAAGAGATCATTGTACACTCATGTTCACACTTGCATGATTCACAGCAACAACCCAAGTGTCCATGGGTGGATGAATGGATAAACAAAATATAATGGAATACTTTTCGGTCTTCAAAAAGAATTAAATTCTGATACATATATCTCATGGATGAAACCCAAAAACATCATGCTTAGTGAAAGAAGCCAGACACAAAAAGATAAATACTGTATGATTCCACTTATATGAGGTGCTTAGAATAGACAAATTCATAGAGACAGAAAGTAGAATATGGCTATGAGGTATTGAGAGGGAATAATGGAAAGTTACTATTTCGTGGGTACAGAGTTTCAGTTTGAGATAATAAAAATTTTTGAAAATGGTTGGTATGACCATTGATCAACAAATACGAATATATTTAATGCCAATGAATTCTACTGGGTTGGCCAAAAAGTTTGTTTTTTTCCATAAGATGGCTCTAGTAGTGCTTGGCTGTCCTTTAACTTCATTCAAAACAACTGTTAGATTGTTTGTGACAGCGGTCATATCAGCGTGCACTTAAAAAAAAACTTACCAAGACTGATGAATTTTTGTGTAACCATTTAAATATTGAAGATGGGAGAAAATACCCAACATTTTTTGGCATATTATGCTTTATTATTTCAAGAAAGGTAAAAACACAACTGAAATGCGAAAAAAAAGATTTGTGTAGTGTGTGGAGAAGGTGCTGTGACTGGTAGAACGTGTCAAAAGTGGTTTGCAAAGTTTTGTGATGGAGATTTCTCACTGGACGATACTCCGCAGGCCAGCTGAAGTTGACAGCAATCAAACAGACACATTAATTGAGAATAATCAACATTATACCATGTGGGAGAGAGCCAACATACTCAAAATATCCAAATCAATAAAGTTATTTGTGAAAATGAAAAATGTGTCTTTTATTCTACAGAAAAAATGTAAAGGGCTTTTTGGCCAACCCAATACATTTAAAAATGGTTAAAATGGTAAATTTTATGTTATGTATATTTTACTACAATAAAAAATGACAGCAGAAAGCAAGGAGATATGTCCTGAAATTAGTCATTATTAATCTTAAACTATATGCAATTTAAAATAAGAAAACAGATTACAGGGGGTGTACTGAGTTGAATGACAGCCCCCAAAAAGATACATCCACCTCCCAATCCCCATCTGAATGTGACCTCATTTGGAATAAAGGGATCTTTGCAGATGTAATTAAGGATCTTAAAAGGAGAACGTCGTCCTAGATTATCCAAATGCCCTCTTAGGGGAAAAGCAGAGGAAAATTTGAGAGAGACAAAAGAAGACAAGACACAGACACACAGAAGAGAAGGCCACACGAAGATGCAGGCAGAGAGTGAAATGGCGCAGCTGCAAACCGAGTATGCTGAGCACTGCCGGCCACCACCCAACGCTGAGTGGGGCAAAAGACGGATGCTCCTTCTGACCCTCTGCAGAGAGTGCAGCCCTGTCGACACCTTGATTTTTGGATTTCTGGCCTCCAAAATTGTGAAAATATAATTCTGTTGTTTTAAGCCACCAAATCTGTGGTATTTAGCAGCTCTAGGAAATTACCATGAGGGGTAAAAAGATAAAAAAAGAAAGCAAAAAGTAGGTCTCATATGCATGAAACATGTCATTCAAGTCAAAATTGAACTGAAAAGCAAGAGGGAAAAAATATATACATAAAAAGCCGCAGTCTCTGACCATACCAAGTCCATAAGCGTGAGTGCTGAAGACAAAGTCCTGAAGCCCCCATCCTGGGTGGGGCAGAAGTGTGGTTTGCTCGTGTGCTCCTGGCCCAGTGTCTTGGGAATCCAGTGCAGCACCCACACTGGGGGTGTCAGACCACAGAGAAATGCTGACCATGTTATCTCCAGCTTTAAGAGAGAGGTCTTCACCCAGGACATTCCCACCAGCAAATTTGAAGTCTGTGAATTAACACACCCATATTCCTTCATCCATTCCCCAGTAAAATAAAGATTCTGACGCATATTGAATGCTTGTTAAGAATCTTCCAAGTGCCATGCACACACACTAAGATGGTCCAGGTGCGTGCTGAGCCATACACAGCAAGGACTGGGGGATGGAAGATGTGTAAGTGTGCTGGGCGTGGTATTACTCAACTCCCACCCTGACTCAAGCCTGGTCTCCCAGAATTTTTCAATCAAATTTTATTATTGCACAAGAAGGAGGTCATGGATTTTTTTTTAATTAAGAAATGGTTAACTCAGTTTTTACTCTTTAGATGTGGCTATAACTACTTTTGAATGTCTTTTTTTTTTTTTTAAGAAATCACATTGGGTTGGGAGTATACTAGGTTATGAAAAGCGTAATGCCATGTGATTTGTGATGGAAGAAAGCTATTGTGTGCTATATTTTTCAATATGCACTAAAAAGAGTAACTTTTTTGTCTAGGTCTTTTCTACCTTGCATGTACTGGATCACTTATTTTACTACATTTCTCGATATAAAGGGATAGTGGGGGGAGAGGCTAGTTGGAAAAAAATAGCAAGGTTAAGGAAAAGATTCTTCAAGAAAAAAAAATAACATCAGTTTCGAAGACGTCATTCATCAAAAATAACTTTTCCATGTTGAAAGTATCTGCTGGGTTCCTTTCTTCATAAGTAAGTGGTATGAGGGGATGTATTTACACATACACACACATACACAGACCTTTTTTAGTCTAAAATAACTCCAAATTTACTCTTGAACAGAAACTGTCATGCTGTATATAAGCTGAATTTCCAGAAAATTGCCATTTCGATGCCTCCAGGCCCCCACCACACCCACTCAGTCTGCGTGCATGCATGCAGAGAGGCAATGAGAAGCACCAAGCCTTGAGGCTCGTTGTGGGCAGCTTCGCCTGTGACTCAGGGTGTCGTCTGTGCAAAATAAGAATCACTGATGTTGTCTACAATGCATCCAACAACAAACTGGTCCTCACCAAGACCCTAGTAATGAACTGCATCATGTTCACTGACAGCACACTGTACTGACAGTGGTAGGATTCCCACCAGGCACTGCCACTGGGCTGCATGAAAGGAGCCAAGCTGACTCCTAAGGAGGAAGAGACTTTAAACAAAAACAATCTGAGAAAATTCAGAAATAGTATGATGAAAGGGAAAATAGGCAGTCTTCTAGAGGAGTAGTTCCAGGAGGGCAAGCTTGTTGCATGCCTTGCTCCAAGACCTGGCCAGTGTTGCTGATCAGATGTTTATGTGATAGAGGGCAAGGAGCTGGAGCTCTAGCTGAGGAAAATCAAGGCCTGGAAAGGCAAATAAATCCTCTTCCCTCCTATCTTAGCTCATGTAAAAAAGGTGTTTATTGTTCTTAATAAACAAATAAAATGCCTCCACTTGTCTTAAGTCACATTGACATAAATCTTCCCAAGATATACGATGTATCTGTACAACTTATTTTTAAAAGGTCATACACATTCAGTATCATATTGTACAAAAGTAAATTTCTCAGTTTGATTTTTTTTCTTTCCTTCAATTGTTGTCACATCTCAGTAGTCTCTTTGTCTGCCATCTTTAGTCTGATTCAAACAGTTCTTTCCTTACCCCTGTCACTATGCTGAGTATCCAAACACACAAGCTTGTAAAACAAAACAAAGCAAAAGCAAAGCTGTGTTAATAATCATTAGGGTCTTAGTGATGTCTAAAAAAAATGCTTGGCTTTGGTGGAGGGGTACAGTGATCAATATCTAGAAAAATGATCCTTCACTCACTTCCTCATTTTTTTATAATTATATTTCCTAAAGGGTTGAGAAGACTGCTCTACACAGAAGTATGTGGTTAACTGAATTCAAAATTGAATTGTTTTAATCTTTTATTTATTTAACTTACCAAAATTAATTCAGTAACTTCATATTTAACTTTTTAAAATAAACTTGTTTTAATAAAATTTGTTTCACTTAACATTTTGAGCAGATTTACTTCCATTTGCCACTACTCATTAATTTTAATATAACAGCTGGATCTAAATTTATAAGCACATTTTCACTCTTCTGTTTAGAAAGCTTTACATATTTTAATGTGAATTTCATTGGTGTCCTTTACTACACAGTTAAGTATTACTATCCACAACAGTAAAGGTTTGGTTTGTATACACTACAAGTTTCTTGTTTAGAGAAAGAGAAAGAGTTATAGCAAAACTAACAAATTTAGTGCATCCCCTGCCATCAAACAAATTCGATGTTTTTAATATCTCTTTTTATTAGGAAATTCCTCCTTGAGTATCTATACCGAAAAACCTCTTATTCTCTCTCGAGAATGACTGAAGTAACAATTTTTGATAAAATGGTAAACTACAAGCATATAAAACAAATGACCTCACCCTTAACACTTTCAAAAGAGCCATTTTCGGTTAACTGCCAAGTTCCAATTTATTATAATTACTTTCATTTTCTAATTTAGTACCATATTAAGTTCTTTACAATCCTTAGGCTATAATGCTCAAAACACATGTCTTTCAAAAAGCTCAATCAGTAACAAAGCACTCTATTAACCTGTGACTATTTAAGCAGAAGCAATTCCATCCCAAATGATCCAAGCTTGATATACCTCTTCTTGTCCCTAATTCTTCCTGGCTTAAGCAAGCATGGGTCTCAAATGGGCCTCAAATGGGCGTGGAGAATGGGCATACTAAAAGGGTGGTCAAATGATATTTTATGGTCCTAGAAGATAGGGCCCACAGATTACAATCCTTTCCTACCTGCTAGAGAGATTATATGAATGGAAAAACAAAATTTGCCCAAGGTGGAAGCAGGCAGTAATAATCTAAATCCTGGGTTAAATCCCAGCTCTGGCACTTAGCTAGGTTGCCTTGGATAATTCAGTTTACCTCACTAGCTCAAACTCAAATGCACCTAGCTTGAGGATTACCTAAAAACATCCTAACTAAAAGTACCAAGATAACTGAGATAAGATAATCTAATAAGAATTGAGAATTTGTGTTGCTGATTTTATGCTGACCTTGTATATATTTTTCATGTTATTTTCAAACAAATAATTCATGTTAATTTTATTTTCACTTGGGCAAAAAGAATTTATAATGGACCCAGAAAGTGATACATATTACATACAAGTGTATTACTTAATGAATCTCTTTAAAGTGGCAAGCAGATTTTTTTAATATTTTAGGTAGAGTACACTGTTACCTTCACTAATGAAATTCAATCCATAACAACATTGTAACATCAGAAATAATTACTATTTGTTCTTCTTCAGATATTCTCAAATATTGCGTTGTTTTTTCTCTCAATTGTTTACTTGACACATTCCTCCAGTCGCACTGACACCGTCTTCTCTTGTTTACACACATGCACACACACACTCTTCTCTCCCTTTTTCTTCTGTTATCCCTATATCCCTTCTTCTGGAGGTGACTACAGCCACTAGAGGGCAATAAGTTTACAAAGATAAATATACTTATCTATAATGAATT